>ML677419.1:412747-591559 GCA_007922305.1 Dermatemys mawii | reverse complement strand
GTGTGTGTGTGTGTGCCCGCGCAGGGGGGGAGGCAGTGTGTGTGTGCCGGCGCAGGGGGGGAGGCAGTGTGTGTGTCTGCACGGCGGGGCAGTGTGTGTGTGTGTGTGTGTGTGCCCGCATAGGGGGGAGGGAGTGTGTGTGTGTCTGCACGGCGGGGCAGTGTGTGTGTGTGTGTGCCCGCACAGGGGGGGAGGCAGTGTGTGTGTCTGCACGGCAGGGCAGTGTGTGTGTGTGTGTGTGTGTCTGTGCCGGGGGGCAGTGCGTGGGTGGGCGTGCACATGGGAGGGGTCAGAGTGTGTGTGTGGGGGGACAGTGTAAGTGTGTTGTTCGGGGGGGTCTATGTGTGCGTTCATGGGGGGGGTATGGTGGGTGCACAGCGGGTGCAGGGTGGGTGTGTATGGGCCTACAGCGCTCCCCAGCCTGTGGGGAGGGCGCAGTGGGTACCCAGCAGGTGACGGGGCACGGGGTGTGGGGTCCCCAGGCAGCGCTGCCCTGACTGGGCCCAGTCCCCACACGCTGGCAGTTATCTGTGTGGCCCCTTGGGCAGCGGGGCCCGACCCCCGGCCAGTGCGTCTCTGGGGCAGAGGACCCACTGCGAGCCCAAGCCTGCTGTCTGCAGAGTTTAGCTTCCTGCTGCGGCCCATGGGGCTGTCTGGTCAGTGGGTGGGTGAGGGGTGCTCTCTCCCACTTAGAACAGAGTTGTCCAAGGCTCCTGGCTGTGCGGGGGGCTGGGGGGGGGACCCTCTCCCCCCCATCCCTGCTAACGTCCTTACAGCCCCCAGCACCTGCCTGCCATTGTCTGGGATGAGTTAGCCCACGATGCTGGGAGGAACTCCCGTGCGCAGTTTTCAAATGGGCTAGTGTCTACGTGCTGGCCCCCTATCGGACATGCCAGCCTCGCTGGCCATTCCAGCACAGGCCATGGGCTCTCTGGGCCGGGGCGCCTGAACTGCCCACCCATCCCTGGAGCAAATCCAAGAGCACTCCGGTGGCAGGCACAGCAGTGGTGTTGCACTGGTCTGCAGTGGTCTTCTCTTGGCCTGCGGGCACGAATGCGCTGAACCATCCCTCTCAAACAGGAGGTGTTTTGATCTAAGAGCTCACATGAGGGTGACCACTGGCTCTTCCTCATATTTTGTTGTAAGCTGTTAGGAATTCTCTTCCCCCACGTGGGTCAGGCGCTAGTCCTAGGTAGATGGGCTGCCCCTGGTTGTAACCAGTCAAAGATTCACGGTGAATACGGTGGGGAAAAGGTGTGATACCTATAAGCCTGCGGAGAATTTGTGGAAACGTACCTGGATTTACAACAGTGATTCGGTAATAGCTTGACACTCAGGAGTGAGAATGTCACCGGAGAGATCGGATTTTTTCTGGCGTGTCTGTTCTGCTACCTGTGATACGTTCCCCCAAAGCAATTTTGAAAACCGTCTTTTGGGACGGAGAGCCTGAAGCTGTTGATGAGATGTAAGCTCTCTTGATGGACCCCTTTGATCCTCAGTGTGAGGAACGGAGACGTGTCAACAATACGTCTGAGGGGAAAGACCCATTTGTAAACACACGGCTTTTGGCCCTGAACGAGGAATATAGGAATTCTTAATTCAAATAGCTCCTTAACAGAACTGGAGTAGAGAAGTATTGTTTCAAGTGTGGAGTGGCTTTCTGCGTTTACTTTTAAACCTTTAGTGAAATTTCCTGCATGTGCTGATGTACAAATATTCTTGTTTATGGCTTTATTCCCCAGGCTGGTAACCAGAAAAGAAACTGCCAAGCCGTCTGAGAGCATGGAGAATTGTTTTGATATCTTTGGGTTTTTTCGGCAATATCTGCTTTTATTTATGGCTAGTTGGCTAGTCAGTTCATTACACTGTAGATCACTGCGACATTGTCTTTTGAAATGTACGAATAACAGCAAAACTAAAGGTCTAAGAATAAAATGTAGCTGGCTGGGTTATGTCAGGAAGTCTAAGTTTCAGATGTCCTTAGCAAGCAAAAAAGAGGTTTTTCTTTGAGCAATCTTACTGAGCTGTTCAGGCATTTTTCCTTGGGTCAGCTGGTCACTGGGTTTTAGTACCATGTAAGTAAACAGCAAGTGGCATAGGGAAGGGTCAGCAGCGGTCACGTGCTCTTTGTTTGTGTTATGGTTAAGATTATGGTACAGGCTTAAAAAGCTTAGTTATTTTTGCAGTATAAGAGTTGTTTTGCGTCTTAAACCAGGAGATCATTTCTGTTTACTCTGTAAGAACAGATGAGAATGGGAACCAATTTTGTGACTATGCAAATTTCTGTCTAAAGTATCATTTTTCAAGAGTAAAAATAGCAGTCAACTTAGCAAAGAAATGTATCCAGCCTCAAACTAAGGTCCTGTTTCCTGGCTCTCTGTAACGTTCCCTCAAACGGTCTGTGCTCAGCTAGTCACAATGGGGAAATTAATGATGTGGTGTTTGTTTGATATTCAGAAGTACTAACCAGCTAAAAACTTGACTCAGCTAAGGCATATTGAATGTTCTTGTTGGGTAAACAGATCACAACTTTCTACTCATTCTTTGATTTACTTTATATTTATAACCCATGAATATTTTTTTGAAAGCAGCAGGTTAATCAAGATGGGTCAAATTCACTGTTGGTATGACTGAAATTTTGGTATAGAAAGAACAGGCAGGTTTAAAAGGGAGGAGGTGTTGCATTATATATAATTTGTTCTGAGGTTCAGAAGGAGGCCAGATGCACATCAGCAGAGAGTCTCTGGGTAAAGGCAAAAGGGGTGAAAAATGGGGTGTCATTGTGGTCAGGGTCTAGTATAGCCCACCATATCAGGAAGAAGAGGTAGGTGAGGCATTTCTGGAACAAATAACAGAAAGATCCAAAACACAAGACCTGGTAGGAATGGAGGATTTTAAAACCCCCGACATCTGCTGGGAAAGTATTATGGGAAAACACAACATTTCCAGTAAATTCTTAGACTGTATTGGGGACAACTTTTTGTTTGAGCAAGTGGAGGAAGTAACTAGGAGGACAGTCATTTTAGACTTGATTCTGACCAAGAGGGAGGAGTTGGCATCAAATCTGAAGGTGGGTGAAAGTGATCACAGAATCATGAGGTGTTATTTCAAGGAAAGGAAGGCACAAGAGCAGCAGAATAAGGACAATAGACTTCAAAGAAGCAGAGTTTAACAAACATAAAGAACAAGTAGCTAGGGTCCCATAGGAAGAAAATCGAAGGCCTGGGCTACACTTGGTGTGTGTGCGTCGACCTAAGATATGTAACTTCAGCTACGCAAATAGTGTAGCTGAAGTTGGCATATCTTAGGGCAACTTACCTGGCCGTCCACACAGCAGCGAGTTGACTGGTGCTGCTCCCCCGTCGACTCTGCTTCCATCTCTCGCAGAGGTGGAGTTCCGGAGTCGATGGGGAGCGCACTTGGGGACTGATCACTGCTCACCGATCTGGCGGGTAGTGAAGACGTACCCTAAGGGAAAAAGAAGTCCAGGAGAGCTGGCAGTTTCTTAAGGAGCCAGTATTAAAGGCACAACTGCCAACTATCCTAGCACAAAGGAAAGATAGAAAGACAAGTCAGAAGTCAATGTGGCAGCATCAGGAGCTCCTGAATGACCTGAAAGTCCAAAAGGAATCCTACAAAAAGTGGATACATGGGCAGATTTCAAAGGTGGAGTACAAAAGAACAGCACAAGCACGTAGGGACAAAATCAGAAAGGCTAAAGCACCAAGCAAGGGACATACAAGGCAATGAGAAGAGGTTCTTTAAATACATTAGGAGCAAGAGAAAAACAAAGGGAAGCATGGGTGCGCTACTTACCAGAGAAAGAGAGCTAATAACTGATGACATCAAGAAGACTGAGGTGTTTGATGCCTATTTTGCTTTAGTCTTCAGGTTAATGATGACCAGATACTCAAGACAATTAGTATTAACAACAAGGGGGAAGCCAAAGTTAAATGTATTCAAGTTGGCGAAGTCTGATGAAGGGTACTTGTGGATCCAGCTACAGCAATCTCTGAACCTTTAGCAATTATCTTGGAGAATTCCTGGAGGATTTTTGGAGTCTCGGAGGATGGGAGAAGGGCAAACCTATTACTTTTCTTTAACAAGGGGAACAAAGAGAACCTCTAGGAATTATAGACCAGTCAGCTTAACGGTGAGTTCTATCCTTGGAAAGATACTGGAACAAATTATTAAACAACCAATGTGTAAGCACATAGCAGATTATAGGGTTATAAGGGGTAGCAAGTGTGGATTTGTCAAGAACAAATCATACTAAACCAACCTATTCTCCTTCTTTAACAGAGTTACTGGTGTAACAGATGAGGGGCAAGCAGTAGACGTGATTAGTTTTAGCAAGTCTTTTGACACAATCCCATGTGACACTCTCATAGGCAAACTAGGGAAATGTGGTCTAGATGAATTTACCATACGGTGGGTTCACAACTGGCTGAAAGACCTGTATTGAAAAAGTAGTTATCAATGGCTCACTGTCAAACTGGGAGGGTGTATCTAGTGGGGCCCAGTAGGGGATCAGTCCTCAGTCCAGTACTATTCAATTAATTTTCATTAATGACTTGGATGATGGAGTAGAGAGTATGCCTATAACATTTGCAGATGACACCAAACAGGAGGAGTTGCAAACACTTTGGAGGACAGGTTTAGAGTTCAAAACAGCTGTGACAAATTGGAGAATTGGTCTGAAATCAAGAAGATGAAATTCAATAAAGAGAAGTGCAAAGTACTTCACTTAGGATGGAAAAATCAAATGCACAGCTACAAAATGGGGATAACTGGCTAAGCAGCGGTATTGCTGAAAAGAATCAGGGGGTTAGAGTGGATCACAGATTGAATATGAGTCAGCGTGTGATGTGAAAAAGGCTAGTATCATTGAGTGTATGAACAGGAGTATCGTTTGTAAGACATGAGAGGTAATTGTCTCGCTCTGTACTGTGTCCAAATCTGGGCATCACACTTTAGGAAAATGTGGACAAATTGGAGAGAGTCCAGAGGAGAAGCAACAAAAATGATCAAAGGTTTTAAAAAAATGTGACTCACTGGAGGTAGAACAAAAAGCAGTGGGCTTAATCTGTAGCAAGGGAGATTTAGGTTAGATAGGAGGGAAAACTTTCTAACTACAAGTGTAGATAAGTTCTGGAATAGGCTGCCGGAGAGGTTGTGGAATCCCCACCATTGAAAGTGTTTAAGAACAGAATGGTCTCAGGGTTTACTTGGTCCTGTCTCAGTGCAAGGGGCTACTTGAAGACCTCTTGGGGTCCCTTCCAGCCCTGCATTTCCATGACTTGGCGGTAAGTGGCCATAACTGTATTGCCATCAACACGGCAGATTCATCCAGCCAGTAGTGTATTTTGCCTGTCAAATCCAATAGAAGTTTTTAAAAATAATCTAGTAAAATGATTTGTGTGGGGAAATTTCTCCAGATCTAGTATCTTAAAATACACGACTTTGTTTCTGAGAAATTCTTTTAAAATGCTGTTTTTAGTTTGATGCAGGATTGGCCTCAGGAGTGCCATCAGTCTTGGGAAAACTCAAATGAATAGCTCCAAAGATGAAGTACCATGTAAGGATAGAGGGAAATGAAACCTTTGTCAGAGGTTGCTATTAGCTTTCTTTGGGAAAATATTTAAAAATCTTGTCTACTTGGTGGAATGTGTGGCTGGGGAAGATGAAACAAACTGGGTGGTCTGATTTAAATCAAGGTGATTCAAAACAGTGATTTAAATCCCGAATTTTAAGCAACGTTTCCATTTGTACGTGTTATTTTCTAAAGAAAGGTGCATTCTCATGGGTTGACATAACCATTAAAACATGCTTATTTACAACTCAGTATAGCCTGTACACTAGATTTGGTACGTTGTTTTGCTACCTAGGAGGGTGCACTATAATTAATTAATAATAATTTGTTAAGCAATTATATAGCTTAACATCTTGAGATTCTTATTGATTGTGTAGGTTTAGTATCTCAGGAAACAGCGAATGATTACTTATTTACTAGATAATTAACTTTTTGCTCATGATTTGTGTCAAGCTGCATTAGGATGGTAACTGGAATTACACAAAACTGCAAATACAATTTATTGTTATTAGACAAAATGACCTTAAATGTTTTGGATACATAAACTTATCTTATCAAAACATGATTTGCATTTACAACTAAATGGCTTCTTAAAGGAACAGAGGGATTCACTGTTGTCCGTGAATTAAGCTGATTGTTTTAGATCAGCCCGAGCAAATTTTCAAATACGCCTCAGTGAAAATGACTGATACTTAAATTCCTACTCGTGTAAGTCTCTTAAAAATGAGACACTCTCTTAAAGTTACTTATATTGACCTACTGAGCTATTTTTATAAAGCTTGACGTCAGAAGTTCCATGTTCTCCCCCAGTTCTTTCTTTCTGTGGAAAATAGCCTTTAACTCAGAGTTTTTGATAGAGGCTTATGGATTCACGTATTTATTTCTTCTGTAAACATTTTAAGAGATTATAATAAGTTTAAGTGTTAACATATTTTTGTATTAAATTTAGAGTGTATGTTAAAGAGGTTTATTTTTTAAAAGAAAAACTTAGTATAACAAACAAAATTTTAAAAATCCTATTTTTTAAAAAAAATTGTAAATCCACCCTGAATGTTAATAGGGGTTTAAATCCACCCTGAATGTTAATAGGGGTTTAAATCCACCCTGAATGTTAATAGGGGTTTACAGGTAATTCTTCACCCTAATCTTCAGTTATTTTCCTATGAAAGGAGCTCAGTTAAGGCAACTTTAAGTAGCAGTCGCCTGTGATCGACCAGCAAGGCACTTCGGGTGTGTCTACACTGCAGTTAGACACCCCCAGGGGCTTGGGCCAAGGGGCTGTTTAATTGCCCTATAGCTATCCGGACTCAAACTCTGGGACCCTCCCTTCCTCAAACTCAAGGGGTCCTAGAGGCCAGGCTTCAGCCCGAGCCTGAACATCTGCACTGCAATTAAACAGCCCTCTAGCCCGAATCAGCTGGCACAGGCCAGCTGCGGGTGTCTCACTGGGGTGTAGACACACCCTTCAGTTACAAAATAGGGATCGGAATGTGCAGGCAGCCTGGTGTGGTGGTGAAGGCACATGGTGAACGTCACACACGACGTTCATTCCAGGATGAGTGTAGTGTGCGTTCGTTTGGTCTGGGAGTTCACATATTTCTGTGAGTGGGGGATTAGCGTCCTCACCCTGCCCTGAACGCTGTGGTGACACTGGGCCCTGTCAGCTCCCCTGTGCCCAGCTAGGGGTTTGGCTTCTGTAGCAAAGAAACGCATCCCAGCAGAACAAAATCCAGTCACAACAAATACCAGCAGAACACATTTCTGCCTGTGCTTGTCTGTTCCTGGGGTCTCTCCTGGTAACATTTCTCTGTCCCAAACCCTTGAGCCCTCCCCCCACTGCACTTTATATCCATTCTGGGATTTACAAGCTGACTCGCTACAAGTCAACAGGAATACATTTGCAGCTCCTGTAGGATTCTAACCCTTCCAAGGGGTAGCTCAGCAGGCGAACCCTGCCGCAGTTCCCGCCTCAGGGAGCTTAAGTCCATCCTGGGGCAACCCCTGCCCCTGCACAGAGCCCCACTGACTTCCAGAGTACTGCTGAGGGTTACAAAGGCCTTGTGAGGCAGGCAAGGCATGGCCCATATCTGCAGTGCTTTGAGGCCCTCTAATGGGGTGGCGTTCTGCAAAGCCAGGATCGGTCCTGTGCAGTGTTGATGTTTACCCCAGTTTTGTTTCATTGCGGGGTGCGTTGGAGCCAGTACGTGGGAGACACGGAGCCTCGTGTTAATGACAGCATCTCAGTCAGTGGGTGCTGGGAAGAGGCCCGGCCGGATGTCTGCAATGTGGCTGGTTGTCTAGATGACACAGCTCATGTGGTGTTTGGGTATGCGTGGACTGTTTTGGGTCAGGTTTTATACTGCAGCGAAGGAGACATTTGGAGATGCTAGTGGAGTGTGGACAGGACTGACCATAACGTCTGGGTCAGGCACACCCCTCCTCTGGGAAACACATGGAAGTGTGGCGGGGGGCGAAAACGTTGAACCTCGCCTTTATAGTGCTCTCTCTGCGCATCTCTCTGGGGGAGTGCTTCTGGGACACCGAGTTGTCGGGGTGAGTCCTTCTACCCCACCAGATCTAGGGGCTGCATGGGGAGGGGCTCCCACAGATCCACCAAGGGGGAGCCATCACTCATGGAGGCCAGCCCCTTCCACTACCCCCCCCAGCTTGAAGTACTGCTGCAGCAGGAGCCCTGCTATCATTGCCGGAGCGAGGGACCGGGCACGGCAGTATCGGTGAAGGGGGTCTCTGCTGCCATGGATTGTATTTCAGACCAGTTGGGTGAATACATGCTGCATAGAGACGGGGGGTCTCTGCGGAGGCGCCCTGATAGTATTGGGTCTGCTCCGCTGTGGGGATGGAATGTGTCTGGGGTGAGACCTTGGAGAATAGAAACCTCGGCACTTGGGGGCTGCTCAGATATACAGAGCACCGAGTACCGCGGTGAACTCGCTGCTGGCAGTGAGCAAGGTCGTAAACCTGGGTCTTATCTTGCAGAGAACACCGAGGGGAGGCAGGAGAGGAGAACATCGCACCTGTCGCTATCCACGCAAGCATTGTCGGGGGATTGGCCGGCTGCGCCCCGACGCTCCCGCTCCCTTCAAACCATGGAGCACGATACCCCCAAAGCCGATGCACAGATGCCCTCTGTGGAGCCATATCCTGACCAGGCCAATGCGTCTCTCTTGGACGGAGCCTCTGTGACCCACTCTATGCAGCTAATTCAATTCAATCCCACTGTAGGCCATATAGTAGTTAACGAGCATAAAGATTTCAAGTTCAACTGCTCAATTAAGGTACCTAATTCCTTATTCCACCAAGACTATGCTGTGATTTCCTTGTGGAAAGATGGGCAGGAGCTGCAGGATCCTGGGCACATGTCCACTCAACATTTCCAGGTCGTGGACCCTGACGAAATCACAATGATCTCTGCCTTCAGGTAACTAGCCAGCTGCTTGAAAGGTGGTTTGCAGTTCGAGAGCACTTGGCAGCTAAAAACTCTAGCAGAGCCCAGTAGCTTAGATCTCTGCACGCAGATCCCTGCAGGATGACAACTAACAGTGCCCCTGGACCTCAGCCAGCCGGGGCAGGCCCCAGCAATAGATTTCTGCTGTGGGGGGCTGTGGGGTTTGCTGATCAGGTAGGTGTTTGTGAACCAACCCGGTGACTAGGGTAACAGTCGGGGCTGGGGTAAGTTTGGCTGCTCCAGCTGAGTGGGCACATGGAGAAGCTTCCACTGCCCCCCTGGTGTGAGCTGCTGCCGGCAGCCCAATGTGCAGAGGGGTGAGTGTCCCTGTGGCACTGCCACAGGAGCAAAGGGGGGTCATGGCAGTGTCTGGAGGAGCAAAGGGGGAGGCACGGCAATGGCTGGAGGAACAAAGGCGGGGGGCTGAGACAGCGGCTCGCGAAGCCCCTTCAAAAATTTAATATGGCCCTTGTCTCAAAAAGTTTGGAGACCCCTGACTTAGGATTTTCAGGTGGCAGCCATTACCCACCATCTACCTTGCATGTCGCTTGGTAGACTTCTCATGTGGATTGGAGCATTCCAAGCTCCCAATGAATCCATTGTACAGCTAATGGTCCTTAATGGGCCCTCAGTCAGGCTGAGCAAAGCTAACACCAGATGGTCTGGAATGTCCCCAACAGCATAGCACAATATTTGGAAAGACAGACAGTACAGAGCCAATATTCATAACTTCAACTACAAAAATGATACACGCATACCGATAGCGTAATCATAATCAGCAGACCATAACCTGGTCTTAGAAACCCTATCTGACCCCCTTTACATAAGATTTGGTGCCCCTACAGGACCTTGGTTGCACCAATGATCTATACGACCTCAGATAATTTCAGTAACGTGACGCTGTTCCCAAAGCAAACTTCCCAGCATGCATCAGGTTCTTCTCAGCGTCGCTGCAGTGAAGTGATTCAATGGAACATTTTCAGAAGCCCATAAAGTTGCCTAAGAGTTTAAGTCCCATTGTAAGAGGATGGGGTTATGCTCCTACAGTGCTTTGGAAAATGCTATCCCTAGGCCTTTCCATCCCTAGGCCATAGGGAGAGACTGGGACAAGGAGCCTGGGGGGAAGGGAGAGGGGAGGAAACTGGGACTGGGAGCTGCTGTGAGGGAGACTGAATGAAAAGGACTGGCTAGGCTAGGAGACTGGGACTAGGAGCCGGGAGGGTGGCGGGGACTCTGCCACATAGTTCCTGTGTGATGCTGGGCAAATCTCGTCAACCAGACTTTACACGGAGGTCACTAATTGTGTGTTCCTTGTTAACCAGGAGCCTGACTTGAGACCCTGGGGGCCGATGTAAAAAGTGCGGCATTCTCAGAGCACAGCTGAAGTCCCTGGGAGCTGGGCTGGGAACATGTACATTGCTAAGTCCTCTGCAAAATCGGGTCTTGGTGTCTCAAATTGTTCTCCCAGAATTAGTGGACACTTGTGACCATAACCTGTCTGTGCATCAGTTCCTCTCCTGTCCTGCGGGGGTAATAGTGTTCCCAGGGCATTGTGAAAAGAAACGTTCCGAAATGTGGGAGGCACGTGACTATGGCAGTGGGGCCAACGAGCACCGTAGGGAAGCCTAGAAGGATGTTGTTAATTCTGTTTTCAGAACAGGGGTTGAATAGTGGCAACCATAGAGCCACATGTTAAATCTTGAGGATAAAACAGCTGTAAGTGAGCACCTGTGGACTGAATGAAGCAGGGTCTTCTGGGAAAACAGCATGTGATCCAGTAATTATGGTGGGTCTTGCCCACGTGCTCAGGGTCTAACTGATCACCATGTTTGGGGTCAGGAAGGAATTTTCCCCTGGATCAGATTGGCAGAGACCCTGGGTGAGTCTGGGTGTTACTGGTTAGTTTTGTCTTCCTCCCCAGGATGGGGCACGCGCCTCTTCCAGGTTTAAACTAGTGGAAATGATGGATTCTCTGTAACTTGAAGTCTTTAAATCATGATTTGAGGATTTCAGAACTCAGCCAAATTTAGGGGTCTGTTATGGAGGGGGTGGGTGAGGGTTGGTGGCTTGTGATGTGCAGGAGGTCAGACTGGATAACCATGGTGGTGTCTTCTGGCCTGAAGGTCTGTGAGTCCAGGTAAATACTGTGTCATAGTGCATGTGCACAAGAAGGTTGCATCTTTTGAGTGCTAGACTTTGCAACCGTAACATTCTTTTAATGCCATTTTTGTGGGTAATACTTACTGAGAGCCAGCGCAAAAGTGTTCCAGTGTTTCTCATCTTTGGTGCCAGTGCACAGAAGCTGTTCTTGCAATAAGACTCAAGGCAAATCCGTTCCTCTCCCCTGACAGCATAACCAAAGCTCAGCGCTCTGATAACGGGTCCTACCGCTGCAAACTGAAAATCCACAAGGAGGAAATTGTATCAGACCCCATCTGTGTCCAGATGGAAGGTAAGCCGGGGCCTGGGAGAGGCATTTAGTAACAATGGCAGCACACCGGCAGGAGAGCTTGCGGCAGGGGTTGTGTTCGGGGCTGGGCAGTTGGGAGCAGGAGTCGGACTGGAGTGGGAATGAGCAGTCCAGGAGCAGGAGATGGTGGAGCGGGCTGGGCTACTCAGCGTGGGAGGCAGGTGCCAGTTGTATTGTGCTGAGAGCTGCTGTTGTATTGGCAGCGATGCTGGCAGACCTGGGCGTTACTGGTTCAGGTTATTGCTGAAAGTGTTTTTCAGGTGCCTGTCTCTGTGTCTTTCTGCGTAGGGCTCCCCCACTTCCTTCAGCAGCCCCAGGGGCTGAACGTTACCAGGAACAGACCGTTCAATCTCACGTGCCAGGCGGTAGGGCCCCCGGAGCCTGTTCACATTTACTGGTTTCGGAACAGCAGCAGGATGAATGACCAGCCGTACATTTCCCTCTCAGTCCTGACTCTGCCAGGTGAGTGTGGCCCGGGGGCGGTTTCAGAGGGCCGGGGGCCATTACCGCAATGGGAGCTTGGTAAGCTCTGCGGCTGCCTGATGTTCACCGACTGTACTTGCTGGTGGGCGGTTGGCTGGCTACACCTGGCTAACGGCTGGCACACAGAAGCAGCCAGGAACGTGGTGGCTCTTGCCTTCAGCCATCCTGCTCTGCAGTAGATGTGTTGAGTTGACGGTTACATCCTCGCACTGATATACAAAGAATCAAACCCTGCCCTGACGGACACGTCGGCCTAACGGGGATCATGCCACGCCCCGTTCCGCGGCACCACCTTCAAATGCAGAACCTGACCTCTGACCCCGCCAGGGGTTGGTGCAGCAATGACTGTTTGCAGGAGCCCCGGCCGGTCAGATTGTGCTGATCCCTGCTGGCCCTGAAGTCTAAATCGAGGGCTCATCTAGCAGGGCTGTCTAGCAGACTGGCCTGGGGAGGCCACTGAGGTCAGGATTTGATACGCAGTAGTGGCGGGGAGTGTGGTGCGTACGCTGTGTTACTCTGCACGTTGGAACACGTGGGACCCCGTTAGTGCAAGGGAGGAGCATGGGGTGTTAAATGAGGCACCTTAGCTGGCTGGGGAGGGTTGGTTTGGGAGCGTGCTGCCCATAAGGGTATGCTCTCATTGCAGAGTTAACCCAGACTCTTCCTGGGGGGTCGCCCCAACCCCTGTCCCATCCACACATGGTCTGGCTGAATGTGATGCTGCTTTCAGCATGGGCTGTCTGGCCCGTCTGGGGCTATAGGCTAGAGCCCCTGTGAAGCTGGGAACCTGCCTGCTTGATAGTCCTCCAGTGTCCCATCCTCCCTGGCTTCCCCCCCACACCCCCCGTGTGCCCAGAAGGGCAGACGAGGTTTCCCACAGTTCTCACACGAGAGCAGCTCAGCACAAAGAACCGTGGGAAGTGCCCCGAGGCGGCCTGGGGAGACGCCCAGGTGAGCATAGCATCAGCAAGGACACCGGTACTCGAGGGTGGCTTTGCAGTGTGACCACTCGCACCCAGGATAGGCTGATCCGGGTGCCCATTGCCAGAGTTAATGCTGCAGTGGCCCAATGACCTGAACTGGCTTTACCCTCGGAGCATGGCGTGGTTGAGTGAGAGAAGGGATATTACAGCACTCGGTAGGGATCTCCTCCCAAATCTGAACAGCGAAACCACTTCAGCTCAGCGAACTCCAGTGAGCTGGACCGTGGATCATTCGGGAGGTAACAGGATTTTGCACGTCCTTGTGAACTTGGCCTCTTGCTGGCAGCACGATACCTTACGCTTGGAGAGAGCGCAGGGAGGGGCTGTGAGGTGAGCCCTAACTCGGCTGTTGTTCCTGCTTTGCCTTTCCCTCCAGGCTCGGTCTGGTGAGGGGAGAAACAAAGTCATTGCTCAGGCTTGTCTGATAGTGCAGCTTGCTGCAGGCCCGGGGCCCTGCGCGGGACAGCAGACTCGAGCCCCGTTCCTGAGTCAGGCAGGAGCATGAAACCGCCGAGTTGAAGCTTGCAAAGTGGAAAGGACGGCGACACTCTGCTCTCACCCCTTTGGGAGCTACTTGGGGTCTGTCTCCCCCCAGGGAGATACAGATCCACTTTGGTCACATGAAGCCAAAACACTGGTTTGGGGGCTTCTAGCCAGTTTCAGTTTAGAGTTGGAAATTTCTTCTGACAAGGAAGTTTGCGGTCAAAGTCCCCTCCCCCATCTACAAACAGACCTTTCCAGCCAGCAGCCCCAGGACACTGCAAGCAGGGAGTCTCTGGAGATGGCTGTTTCCGGTAGGTAAATGCTCGTCTTGGTGCAGAGAGTCCAGAATTGCAAGAGAAGTCAGCAGGTGACTTTAGCTTTGCTAGGCTGCTTCGGAGAGTCGGTGCCCCCCACCAGCCCACACAGCAGTTTCCTTAAGGTGTGTCTACACTGCAATTAACAGTAACACCCAACCGCCCCAGCCGGGCCAGGTCAGCTGACTCACGCTCACGGGGCTGTAAAACTGCTGTGTAGACGTCAGAGCGGGGGCGGGAGAAAAGGAAAGGAAACGAGGAAGTGAAAGTGGCATTTCCACCCTGATAGCTGGGTCCTCTCCATGGCAGGGTCACAGCGTGTGTTTCCTTTCCTCTAAGGGCTGGATCCTCGGGACTCCTGCTGAGAACAGGCCGGGTTGGGAGGGAGGTGGGCTCTCTTAGGCTGGCGCACACGGGAGCTGGATGAGGTGCACTCAGTCCGTCGGTGTATTGAGCAATCTGAGAGGGTTCTAGTGGATGCAGGATCACCAGGATTCCTGGGCTAGATTTTCCCCTGGGGCTGCTGGCAGCCAATGCAGGTCAGAGCAGCTATGGGACTGCAACTGCAACTCCTCCGAATTGCACCGAGCCCACCTGGGCTGGAGCCAAGGATCAATGCCTTTGTCTCCCTCTCCCCTCCTCAATTTTAGCTTTCTCCCCAGACTCATCGCTCCGTGGGGTTGGGTGTTTGCACATGGCAGTGTTTCCCTAGAGGTGCCCACTGAATTTCACTCTGACCTATAGCCTGGCGTGACCCTGGAGCTCCACAGCAGTGTGAGTGTTGCTGAGATCACACCTGGTTACTCTCCGCTGCTGCTGCCAGGGGACTCCAGGAGAGAGACTAGATGGGGACGTAGAAGAGTCTTGGATTTGCATGGAGGGCAGGGAGGTGAATGAGACCTGGCAAACCAGGATGTATAGGGAGAGAGAGATGTCCTGTCTGCAACTGGCTTTATTCCCATGGGGATGTAAAATCCAGGAGGATTTTGCCATAAAAGAGCAAAGAGGGGGATTTGCTTGATTCACTCCTAGCTGTACACGAGATATGCTGTAGCCAACATGTCTTGGGCTCCAGAGAGAGATTTTAAAAGGCAGCAAAAGCCAGAAGATCTGACTCATGCCTTCTGCATTTTCTGTCTATGTTTGGCAAACTCTAGGTCTGATGGTTGGAGCAGTTTTTCTCCCACAAATCACCCTATTGGTGTCAAAGGGATGACTTGCATGAGCAAGGGCTGTTTGGTTGAGTAAAGGTTTCAGTGTAAGACCCTGACTCCCGTGAATACGGCCTAGAAAATTAGAAGGTAGAAATAAATTCTCTTTCCAAAAGCGTTTTGAAACCACTGAAAAGAACACTGGGAAATCCCAGCTCTGCCAGATAGATAGGACTGAAATACAAGGATTGTCTTGTTTTTATGGGTTTTTTAATTAATTGAAAACAGGAAAACTTCAGAGATATGTAAAAGTAAGGGAGGAAGCCACTGAGTAACCCCTGCTCCCCTTAAAAATTCTGGATTATTGTGCCACGCATTCCTTAACATTGTGAGAACAGGAGCATGAATAAGGAAAGTTGTTCATAACTTCACATCAGCTGAAAAGTATACCCAAAGGAGAGAATGTTAGAAACGAAACCTGTAAAAACATGCAAAAAACCCAATTCCAAACTGTTAAGTCCCACTATTAAAAGTCAGCGGCTAGGCAGCAAAGGCAATTATCTCTGACAAACACCACTGTGCAAAACGCTGCTGAATGCTACTAGCTGTCATTAATTTCAGTAGGAGGTGGATATACTTTGTTGTCAGTTAGGTGCGTGCGTGCTCTCTCTGTGCACTCTCCCAGTCCTGCACAAACAGTTGATTCAGCAGACCTTGATAGCAATACCCAGAAAGAACGACCACTGGCACGGTTCAGTGACAAAGGCACTCAACCAGGTTTATTGCCCTCATGATAGTCCTAGCACCCTGGCTCCAGGGTTACAGGTATGCTAAAATATGAGTACCCTGTGGCAAAGACTCAGCCCGGTCTGCAGCAGGGCTTTCTGATACCCCCTTGGCCACACAAAAGGTTAAAGTGAGACACCCCAATCTTTACAGACCAAGACAAACAACTTCTGTGCCACCTCACATGTTTCAGGACACCTGATTGTTACCTCCCTTTGAATTATGCTCCAGGTGTCTTGGGCGAAACATCCTCTTATCTAGTTGTGACGGAGTCAGACCAGAAGGGTATAGGAGAGTGCTGGAAAGCAGGTATATTAGTCTCAGGATGTGCAGGTCCCTGTTCCCTGGATAGCCAAACAAAGGCTACTCCAGGCCAATCAAGACACCTGGGGCCAATTAAGAACCTTCTAGAAAGGAGCAGAAACAGCTAGCCTAATTGGGACACCTGAAGCCAATCAGAGACTGGCTGAATCCAGATAAAAACCTCCCAGTTAGTCAGGTGGGTTGTGGGTGTCAGGAGCTGTGAGAGGAAGTTGTGGTGTTGGTGAGACTGAGTGGTGGACAACATATCATCCAGAAGGAAGGAGGCCCTGAGGTGAAGTTGAGTTTGAAGAAGTGGGGACTGCCGTGGGGAAGTAGCCCAGGGGATTGTATTGTGTATTGTGGATAAAAGGTCAGCCATCTTAGCTGATACTATTAGGGTCCCTGGGCTGGAGTCCGGAGTAGAGGGCGGGCCTGGGCTCCCCCCTGTCTGCCTCTGCTAATTAGTCTCTGAGATTGGGAGACAATAGAGACTGTGCCAGGAAGGATAGCTTCTCCTCACTGGTTTGTGAGGAAAATGGCTCAATAGACTGTGACCTTGTCTCCAGAGAGAGAAGGGCTCCGTGGAGGGTCACAGTGAGCCGCTGAGGCTAGTAAAAATCCACCAGGAAACGCAGGATCCACGAAGATAAGGACAGAGCTTTGTCACAAGTGTAAGATCAGGGTGTCCCTGGGCTAATCTTCTGGACGGTGTTCTCACATACACCCAGTATCTGTTGCTGCTGAGAAGTGCCTGTGTTGTAGCCACACTAGCAGTGCTTTTGCCAAGGTCACATATCAGACAGTGAACTTATAAACATCTGCTTTAATCCATGGCCTGATTTTTGTTCATAGCCTCTGGTTCAGGCCTCAAATCTTGCACCAGGCCCAGTGCTCAAGGCTCGCTCTCCTACATACTTTATAGTACTGGTATGGTAATTAAAGAGTAGTTCTGCTGTAGTTACAGCCCAGTTCTAATTATTGATAGCTGTCATTACCACTAATTCATATAACCAAAAGCTGTCCTTCATGCCTGGGTTACTCAGCATTGCCTCTTTGGTCTCCTACCAAATTCTTGTCTATCCTTTACAGTCCTGGTACATTAACTCCCTGGTAACCACCTTGTAATTATTAGGAGTGAGGAAATACCACATTTCCACTCAGATATTTAACTTTAAGAGAAGCAATCAGATGCTGAGAAGCATTATGAAAAACCGAATGGAAACTAGGAATTCCTCAGAAACATGCAACATGTTTCAATTCAGACTTCTCAAGCTCTTCCCCCTGGAGATACCAGGCACAATGCTAGAGTTGGTGGTAATTGGTCGTATCCAAAGTTAGAACAGTTCTGTAACTACACTCCTGTTAATGGTGATATAATATGATGTATATCTAGCGAGGGTAATACTCCTACAATCATTAAGACATCCAGCGTTAAGCTCTTGCTCGTATAATCGTAAAGGGGATCCAAGTGTGGATGAAATCTTGATACCCATCCTAGAGACATAGAGCATGTTACCCATCATCAAAATGAGCCATATCCTCTTGAGCATTGCTGGGTTTTATTTTACATTCTGCCTCCTTGTCTGATGGGAGCAGAAACTGAATGAGCTCTTGTCTGCTGAATGGATTCAATGTGTGGAGCTCCTATTGGGGTGTGGCGGGAATAAAGACTAATAGTGATAAATAATACGGAGAGGTTGGGAAAGGGGAGATCTGTGGATCTGGACAGCTTGGAAGATGTAAAGGTGAACCAAGTTCTAACAACTCACTGGTTTGTTTCGCTGTTTGCAAGACACTGGGAAAGGGCGACAGGGGATGGTCACACGCTAATTGCTCTGTTCTTTCATTCCCCCTGGGGCACCTGGCATAGGCCACTGTCAGAAGACAGGATCCTGAACCAGCTGGACCATTGGTCTGGCCCAGTACAGTCGTTCTTACGTGCTTATGTTCCTTATTGTACCCTTTAGGTTTGGAACCCATTGGCCCTTCAGCAATAGTCTGGACTCTGAATAGGAAGAATCCACAACATGTTAGGTCTGATTTATTAGCCCATGATGCACTAGTCTACTCACAAAGGGCCAAGCTGATGGCAAAGCGTCTGTTGGCTTTAAAGGGTCAGGATTGGACCCATAACGAGCGTGTGTGTTTCAGTGCTGCAGCAGCCTGTGGCTGAGAGACCATTTCCCCTGCTCCAGGTGCGCGTCTCTGGGCAGGTGATTGATCCTGGCAGTAGCAGTGCTGGGGCTGTAATAGGCCTTGCCGGCAGGCAGCTCCAGAAGTCAGTCTGAGAGCAGAATGCACCAGCAGTGCAGCGGGAAGAGTCCTTTCCCCAGCTCTCATTCGGACGAGTGAGGGCTACAGCTTCCCACCCCGTCCTTGGAGCAGGCAGGGCCGATGCAACCACTAGGCCAACTAGGCGACCGCCTAGGGCACCAAGTGGTTGGGGGAGGTGGAGCGGAGGGGATCTGGGGCAGGGGGGCGGGAGGAGGGTACCCACAGCAAGTAACGTGTGGTGGGGCCTGCGCAGGGGAACTGCTCCCCGCCCCAGTTCACCTCTGCTCTTCCTCCTCCCCTGAGCGCGCCACCCCCCTCCAATTCTCCTCCGCGCCCGGGCTTGCAGCACCAAACAGCTGACTGGCACCAGTGGAGCAGCGCCTGCGTGCTCAGGGGAGGAGGTGGAGCCGAGGTGAGCTGGGGCGGGGACCTGCCGCAGGGAGGGTGGGAGCTCCCCGGGCGGGGAGGAGCTGCTGTGCGCGGGGGCTTTCTCCAGGCAGAGGTAGGTGGGGAGCTGCTGCAGGGGGTGCTCCCCAGGCAGAAGGGAGCTGCCGTGCGGGGTCAGGGGCTCCCTGGGCTGGGGGTGGGTTTACAAGGTGAAAGTTTCACTTAGGGCGCGAAATATCCTTGCACCGCCCTGGGAGCAGGCAGCGGGGGTACTGTAAGCCGGAAAATATAGCCCCCGCCCCGATACCCTGCAGTTCCTGTAGTGGATGAGGACACGGGGCCTTCACAATCCCTGCCTTAGACACAGATTGTCCATGGGCACAAAATACGTAGGAGGGCAGCTCTGCCTGGCTGCAGAGGGGCTGCTGGGCTCCTCCCCTCGATGGCCTCGGTGGCTGTTAGTGGTTTAAAGAATCGCTGCCCTCTGGTTATTTAAAGTGAGGCGTGTAAGGTTGGGCGCCCTCCCCAAGCTCCTGAGGAGAGCCCTGGTGTCAGTGTCCTGCGTGCCAAGGAACAGTGTGTGCCCAGCGTGTAGGATCGCGCCCAGGGGGAAGTGGGTTGGGAAAGGGGACGCCCAGGCTCTGAGTCTGCTGTAGTAGCCAGAGGATCCCACAACATGTTGTGCACAAACTTTTCCCTTCCGCTTCGATTCTGGAGGTAACGCCTCATGTTCTGGCCTCTGTCCCACTGGGCGAGCCGCCCTTTCAGATAAGGGCACTGCCAACATTCCTTTACCATCAGCAAAGGCCAACACAGAGCATAAGCAAACCCTTCATGCCAGTGTTTCAGCTAGACACCAGTCAGCCTCAGATTGTCTGTCCCCACCGGAGCCCACCGCACCCCTCAATCCAGATCCTTTCCCAGCAGGGGTCTCTCTCTCGATTCAACCCCCTTCCCTGTCGACCTCCACGAAGGCCCGGGCGGGTTGAGTGATTTAATTGGCAGGGAGAGGGCCAGAATTCAGGGTCCTTCCGAACTAGCACTAAAATATTTGTATGAGATTTAAACTTCACTGGCCTGGCGTAAGGGCAGGGAGGGGACTAAAAACTCCCAGGATGGTCAGAGACTGAGGTCACCCTGTAAAAGCACAGGGTCGAGATCGCAGCTGTTGACTGCAGTGAACTACGTCACATCGCCCCAGCTGCGCCCCAGTGTTCCTCTTTGGGAGTGAAGAGACTGGCAGGCAGAGGTGGACCTGGTCTAAAAGTCCCGCCTAGAGATTAGCATCAATGTCCCTCTGACGTTAGGAATAGCTGCTGCACAGAGGGCTTGGGTCCTGTGCCCACAGAACCGGTGGCGGGGTGGGCTAGCCAGCGCTGGGCATTGTAGTACATGTCTTGCAAAAGAAGGGAGCTTTAATCTGCCAGGGCGGCCACCTCTGCTGCATGTTTAAGAAGGGGCAGAGCCATGGAGAGAGCATCAGTGGGGCAGTGTGAGCCCCACGCCACACAACCCCAGTGGCCACAGCAGCACCATCAGGTCCATGGGGGGGTTAAATCCATCCTGCATCGTTCCCAGAACGCACAGTCCCCCGGCAGCAGTCCGGAATGCTCCTTTCTGTGTGCGGCTCATGTTCCCGTTAGTAAGAAGTGAGGTTCTGGGAGAGGCACCATTATCCTGGCGGGGGTCACGTCTGGACCCAACGGCGGGTGGTTCTGCTGCTGTTGTCACGCTGGGATGACTTGGGCGGACCTTAAAAACAAGCTAGAGGATTAATGACAATTGTCATGGGTTCTTCCTCTTTCGGCCTCTCCATTTCTCAAGCAGGGCAACAGCCACTGCTGTGGGCTACAGGACTGGGGTCTGCCCCCTTCATTTCACACTCCTACTTTCTCTGCTTCTTTTAGTTAAAGTATTTGGGTGAAGTCCTGGCCCTGCTGAAGTCAGCAGGAGTTCACACAGGTTTTTATACCATGCTCATCACTATAGTATCTGAGCGTTTGGGATTCACTGGGACCTGGATGTCAAATGTCTCCTCACCGGCTTACTGTGCTGCATGTGCAAAAATGCAGCGTACAGGAAATTTGAAGAGGTTAGTGCAAAAATGGGTTATTCGTGTTCATGGGAAAAGAAAATAACTTTTTAAAAGCAAAAGAAACTGCCGAGTCTCAGGCCTGGTTCGTGGCTAGATGAACAACCCCTGGGAACTGGTATTTTTGTGTGGCGAATGAAATTAAATGAGCTTGAAAGAAATGCAGGGTGGTGAAAGGACTTCCCTTTGTCCTGCTAACATTCACTGCTGCCCGGCCATTGTTCTAGTGTACTCTGTGTATCACCTGACTTTTAAAAAACTAACTTTGGATTTGTGGATAATCTCAGCACTATCCCCAGATGTACAGACACTCTTTTCCCAGCCTATGTATTATATATATTCTTTAACATTAGCTTTAAATAAAAGTTTTGAATCTGTTTATTTTATCCTACCATAGGTCTTAACGAAACTGCAATATTTAGCTGCGAAGCTCACAACAGGAAAGGACTAACTGCGTCGAATGAAGTGCAGATCAATATAAAAAGTAAGTGCTGACCATGAAGTCTGTCTCTCTACTGCTGCTAAGGTCTCTGCCTAGTAAACTGTCTGTGGCCCCTACCTGAGCCCACATGTCAGTGAGGCTGTGGAATGAGGTTATTGTTAGAGCTGGTTGGGAATTTTTGGACAACAGATTTTGCGCTAGAAGATGCTGATTCATCAAAACCAAAACTGTCCACAGAAAGGGTCTGTTTCAGTCTGTTTTGGAAAAACCTTGGAAAACAAAGTATCAGAATCATCCAGATGCCCCATTTTGACATTTTTCACAATGAGGTGTGGTTCTTCAGGTCAAAATGACGTTTTGTCTTAAAATTTAAAATTTGATTCATAGTTTTTAAAAAAAACCATGAAAACAAAAAAATGTCAACATAGAAATAATCCTTTAGAAATGACTCAGTGCTTCACCTGACCCAGTCTGATAGTTTTGCATTTTGGGGTGGTGAACAGTTTCAAGATTTTGAGTTTTCATCTCAATTTGGGGTGGGAAAAGATTTTCAAAAATCCTCATCGGACAGGAGAACTGTCTCCTGCCCAGCTCTAGTTGTTGTGCTGGGAGCTATGCTCCAAAGCCGGCTCTCAAACCTCACCCAGGCCATGGCAGAGATTCTTGCAGGTTGTATTATTGGGGAGAGCAGGTATTGCCCCTACCCCAGAGGACAAGATGCACCACAGATGCTCTGAGATTCATGGAGAAATCCCGTAAATCCTAAAGCACTGAGAGTTGGATGGAGGCACAGCATGTCTGCGCTTTGGTCTGTCTCTCTCCCCTCCACAGCAGAGCACGCTGCCTTTCCCTCCCTTGCTCGCAGCAGCAAACATCCCCGACGATTATGGCCGCAAAGCTGACGCCAGTGCAGCCCGCGAGTCCCCTGCCAGGACTCTGCTAGCTGGAAAGCTGGGCGCCCGCAGAGCTGTGACACCCGAGAGCTCCGGTGAAAGCAGAGCTGTCAGACTGAGGGGTGTGTCAGAAGGGATGTGCCATTCCCTCCCTTCCTTCCTTCATGGTCCGAGCCAGCCGCTGTGTTTCCATGGGAAGCGATGGGAATTCCTGAAATTCCCAAGCGGGAGTCGCCCTGGCGGTGAAAGGAGCGTTTTCCCCGAGCCGTGCCGTGCGCTCATTGCCATGGCCGTTCACAGACACAGAGCGTGTGCAGAAGGCTCCAGGAAAGGTGAAGAGGGTCTGTTGCGTTCTGGTTTCCATGTGGAGTTTGTGTCCGACGTGCCTGAACAAGTCCCCGCTCCCACCCCCAGCCTCCGGAGCTGGGTGACTCTCGTCCCAGCCAGTGTGTTGAGAGTAGTCGCCCTGATCTGACCCACAGGGCTGTGAACAGCCACAGTCACTCCCTTAGGCCTTTGCCAGCGGCCTGGCTGAGCTCTTGGTACTGCTGGCCCCCCACACACACACAGTCGGGCTCGGCCTAGCCAGGTACCTGAAGAAGAGTGCCCGATGGCCTGTATTTGTAACAGTCTTCCCCTTAGATTAGGGCTGTAAATGGAGGGTGAGACTAACTCACCCATTTGGCGTTCGACTCCCCGCGAGGGATGGGGCTGCAGGCTCTTGGAAGCCTTTTCCCCCAGTCCCAGCACCTCAGGGGGCCACATCAGACGGCAGCATCCCCCGTCTGGCAGGAACAGGCCCAGACAGCAGCGCCTGTCCTGGAGGGGAGAGTGCAGGGATCCCGCAGGGAGGGTCAGAGGCCCTCAGGGGATGTTTAAAGTGTGGGCAGACCCTGTTCCCAGTCCACTGCTCACCGTTGGCACTGGAGAGGCACCCAGCCGGAGACAGCGATAAACTGCCGCTGTGTATCATTACGTAAACAGCCTGAGCCCTGCGCTTTGCCTCGGACCTGTCCCGTACCGTCTCCAGTACAGCGGGATGGGCTCAGGAGGCGTCAATGGTCTAGCTGCATCTCCCGCCAAGCCCCCCTCTCCCTCAGCAGGCAGCTTTCTCCCGGCCTTCACACACAGCACTGAGTCCCCCTCCTCTGAGAAAGCCGTCCCTTAACCCCTTTGGCACCCCCGCCCCATAAGACCATCCAGTCACCCGCTTCTGAGCACCGTGCCCATGAAAGGAGACACGATTCTGACTGTCACAGAGGGTACGTCTGCCCAGCCCGCGGCAGCCGGCCTCCCGACTCGGGCTCACGGGGCTCTGGCCTCCTGACTCTGCCGATAGCTGTCTGCCTGGGCTTCTGGCTGGCACTCGGCTCAACCCAGCCGGGTTCCTGCCGTTCAGAGTAGGCAGCGGCCAGGGGCAAGTGACCCTTGGCCAGGCAGAGCCGCTCTCCGGGGCGAAGGGACAAAGCACGGTGTGTGAAATCTGTGACGCCCATTTGAAGCACCCACGCTGAGCACACGCTGCCCTTCGCAGCCCAGAGATGAGCACGGCCCTGGGACTTGTCTGCATGGGACAGCCATGCACGGCGCAGAGGTGGTTTCTAAAGCGCGCTCACCTGCAGCACAGCCATTACGCTGTGGAGACACTACTGGGGCGCCCTGGAAGTTCCCTATGTGCGAGTTCAGACGGCACTAGCCTTCCAGGCAGGCTCCCAGCCCTGGGGACTCCCACATGCCTTTGCTCCCCACCCGTCTATGTCAGGCCACTGCTTGAAGCCGCCTTCCACAGAGGTGCTGCCCCCCGGCCCAACCCTGGCACAGGCCCAGCTTATTTCTCCGGGGGAGCGTCTGCCACCTCCACAGCGCTGAACTCAGCGTTCGGGTGTTTCCCCTACAACGCTCGCACATGGGTGTTTTCGCACTGCAGCCGGTGGGAGCCTGCGTTGTGGTCACACGTAGAGCTGACAGGGGCTGGCTTTCTCCCATAGGAAGTCCAGCCGCACCGGCTGAAGTGCGTGTCCTGAATAGAACAGCGCACGGCCTCGTGGTCTCCTGGGTACCAGGCTTCGACGGCTATTCGCCTCTGCACAGCTGCCGCCTCCAGGTGAGACTTGGCGTCGTGGTTTGAGCCGCGTGTGTTTGCTGCGGTGTGTTGCTTGGCCTCTCTCTCCTCGTGCATGCACCAGTGTAAGCCAGGGGTAGCCCCGCTGCCGCTCGGGTAAATCACGTGGTCAGCACTGCTAGAAGAGAGAGGAGGTTCGGAGGACTCCACTATTTACCATTGTGAAAACTGACCATTTATTCCTACCCTTTGTTTCCTGTCTTTTAACCACTTACTGCTCCTTGAGAGGAACCTTCCTTCTTATCCCACGACATCTTACTTTACTGAAGAGTCTTTGCTGTGGGACCTTGTCAAGGGCTTTCAGATGTCCAAGTCCGCTATATCCACACTTGTGGACACCATCAAAGAATTCTGATAGATAGCTGAGGTGTGGTTTCCCTTTCCAAAAGCCTCATTAACTTCTCCACCATATTGTGTTCATCTCTCTGTCTGATAATTTCATTCTGTACTGTAATTTCAGGCAGTGTGCTGGTGCTAAAGTTAGGCTTACCAGCCTGTAATTGCCAAGATCGCTTCAGGAGCCTTTTTTAAAGAGCAGCATCGCATTAACTACTGTCCAGTCATCTGGTACAGAGGCTGATTTAAGTGATAGGTGACATACCACAGAACTTCAAGACCAGACTTCAAAGAGAAACTGCTGAGCTCCAGTTCATCTGCAAATTTGATGCCATCAGCTCAGGACTAAACAAAGACTGTGAATGGCTCACCAATTACAAAAGCAGTTTCTTCTCTCTGGGTGTTCACACCTCCAGATCAGCTGCTGGAAGTGGGCGTCACCCTCCCTGATTGAATTTATCTTGCTCTCTTGCCTGCATATTTATACCTGCCTCTGGAGATTTCCACAACATTCATCTGATGAAGTGGGTCTTAGCCCACGAAAGCTCATGATCCCTAACATCTGTTAGTCTATAAGGTGCTACAAGACTCTGTCGCTTTTGCAGATCCAGACTAACACGCCTACCCCCTGATACTAGATGCCACAGTTAGTAGTTCTGCAATTGCTATTTGGTTAAATCAGTTGCAAGATGCCTGCAAGATATTTAGTATAGATCTTAGTCGCTGTATTTACAGAGCTTGTCCAGCTTGCGTTGTATCCCTGTGGGACACAGGGCAGTACTGGGATAGTGCTTAGGACAGGGTTGGTTACAGTTACATGCACTAACTTTCAAGCCAAGGGAAGGTCTGGGTGGCAGGGTTTAGCCCAGAAGGTCCTGATTCCAGATGTCCCAGTGCAACCAATTCCACAGCGGCAGTTGCATGATCACAGACTAATTTAGTCAAGAGATACCAGTGCGGTGGGATTTTACCACCAGATCTGGGTCTCCTGCTGCTCTATCAAAACCAGGAAGTTGGCTGTAAAAGCAGGTGGCCTAGTGCAGTAACTGTGTTACAGCAGCGTCTGGAGAGGCGCACGACAGCGACGCTCCCTGTGCTCCTGCCAGCTTCCCCAGGAGGGTCTGAGAAGATGGCCTCTCCCATGGCCAAGCTGCTCTCTGGCTGACCGAGGCTCATGTTGGTGTTAATTGGTGCTGCGTGAGCACCTGGCTGCTGGCTCCGATGTCACCCGCAGCAGTTGAATTCCATGCGGGGGGATTAAGCGATTCATCCTGTCCTGTCCTCTGCAGCCGTTTCCTGGCAGCCCCACAGGTGCGGTTTTGCTCCCTGGGGGTTAGCAGATCCCTGCGTGGCACAGGGCTCAGCTGCGTTGGGGGCCTTGATATGCCAAGATGCAGTGTCCGTGCAGTGCCCGGTGTGCACTCCCTCCTTCAGCCCCATCACGGGGGGGTAGACAGCAGGGACTTGTACAAAGTCGCTTTCCCGCCACCTGGCCTGTCTGCATTGCACCGCGGGGCCTCTGGAGACTGCTACAGGCTCCGGGCGTCAGTAGCACAGTGGGCAGGGGGGTGGCAGAGCCGATCTGTGACGAGCAAGGGAAGAGGTCCCCCCTCGCTATGCCTAGTCCCAGCTCAGGTGTTTGGGTGGGACGCTGGGCAGTGGGAGTGTGTTGATGCCAGTAACTGTCTGACGCACAGACAGATGCTCACAAGGCCACAGTAGATGTTGGAGTCTGAAATGGTCACAGATCCTGCTCGGAGCCCAGCTCACCTCACTGCAGCACTACTGCTGCTGGACTGACCGGAAGAAGGGCGCTTTTAAAGCAGGGTCCTGGCCATTGGCGGGGCACTCCCCCGGCCTGTTGGATATGCCGATAAAGCACGTCAGAAACAAACTAAAGCTTTCAAAGCTAGAGGACACCCCTCCACTCTTAGCACTCTGCTGGCCCTCAGCAGGACGTTGGCTTCCTGATAAATGACTGAGCAAGTGCAGATATTCATTTCTTTATCGGCACTTTGGGGCCAATACAGCTCCCGTGTAGCTCTGACCTGGGTGCGGGGATTCCAGGGCCCAGTCCCTTTTCTGCTCTTGGATGATTTCATTATTGTTTAACTGATTCATTTTTACTTCAACTGGAAGAGTAGCTCGTTTTATTGAAGGCTGATTTGCTGCGGGAAATGCCGGGGCGTATATAACTAAACACCATTCAGTGCCGTGGCTTATTCAGGATGTCAGCACTTTCCAGTCCCGTCGTTATTAACCCTTTCAGTCAGGTGCGTACATCTTAGGATGCTCATTTCAGAGGTTGTGTTTTCTTCAGGAAAAATGTCCTTTGGCTTATACTCCTTGTGGTGGCTAAAATCTGCGTTTTCAAAGTGGCCCGTGTCAGCGGAGGGAGCACGCGAGGGTTTAGATGGCAGCACGAGGAATTCCTGGATGGGATCTGAGAGGGGTCAGGCGACATGGTTAACATTCCCTTGTGCCCTCATGAGTCACGGCTCTAACAGCACCTGGCCTGTGGATGAATTTAAATGCTGAACAAAATACATAATAAAAATAGTGAGTAAGACCCAGCTTCCTTCCATTTGCCCTCAGTCACGTCGACTGTGTCTGTATCCGAATGGCCCCTCCTCTGGCCCGTCCATAATCCCCCATTGTCTGAGGGTTGGTGAAAGTGAAAGGCCTCTGGGGTTGCTGTCCAATCTGCTGTGAGCATGGCGTTTAACGTTCCATTCTTAGTAAAGCTCAGGAAGTAGGGTGGACGGACAAAGAATTTCCTGTGACTTCATTCACATGACTCGTCACTAGGAAATAGCCTTTGAAATCTGAAAACAAGATGTGATCCCTGGCGAGAACGAGGCCAACAGTGAATCAGCCACTGTACTCGCACCTCCTTAGCTGTTCAGCCTGGCTCAGGTGAGGCCATCTTGCCAAATGGGTAACTAGATTTTGACCCTGTAAGTGACAATAGCGGGTCCCAGCCAGCAGGACCTGAGTGGGGTGTTCCAGTTCTGACTGATCCCTGTCTGATTGCCCCCCCGTGGAAAGAATCGACAAGACTCAGGTGGATTTAGAATTCATAATTGTGACCGGTCCCCCTGCGTCTTAGGAATCCATTTGCATGTTTGGTAGCTGATCGTACGTTCTAGACGTACATATCTCAGCCTTATTTGGGGTAATATTGCAAAGGTTTTGCTTAGGATTTTCTGAACCAAATTCTACCCTCAGACATGCACAGCCGCCTCCCGTTGAGGTCAAGAAAAGTTACGGACTTATATAAAAGGCAGTGCTGGGCCCTCTGTATTTAGCCCGTGTTCACCGCTGAACAAGACAGTGTAAATCACACCCTCAACCCCCTTTTAGTGATCAGTGCTGATGGGGGACCCGGGGGAGCAGTCTGCAGGAAGTTAATGATAACATCACTGCAGGAATGAAGGAAGATGCTGTGTGATGCGGGGTTTCCCCCAGAATAGTTAGAGAATTGGGTGTCAGTGTCAGATTCAGGGTGTCTCGGGAGGTTCTTCCCTCCCTCCACCATCTACTTAAAAAGGATCTGACTTGTTGTGATGCAGGCGCTTTTCAAAGAACACGTTTCTCTCAGTCACCTTGACTCTGACTGGGATCTAACGGTAACGGGCCTGACTTCCGGAGGTGCTGATTGGACAAGGCCAGCAAGGGCTGGGGGCGTGCAGCGCCCCTGGGAATCGGGGGGCCCATCACAGCCGGTGCTTTCTTTTGCCCCTTTAGCTCTTCGTAGCACGTTTGACTGCGTAGGGCTGAGACAAGGAGATTCAACCACTGGAAACGTACTATGGTATTTGTATGACCATAAATGAGCCGCCCTCAGCAGCAGATGGTTTTGATCACTCCTCTAAGCATTCTTGCCAGAGCATCTAGCAGCATCTTCTGACCCTGCATTTCTGTCTGGTTTGGGAATCTGACATGAACTGTCCTCATCTCTGCTGATGAATGTTGTCCCCGGCCACATAGTGAGCCAGTGTCAATGCTGACTCCAGGGCCCTTGTCCCCCAGTCCTGTGCACTAAGCACTAGACATGGTGGCCCTCTCTTCGTTGAATGCAAACCAGTGCGGCTGCTGTCCCGAAACAACCTATGTGGAGTGCAAGGCCTCAAACTCAACTTCCCATTCAGTGGTTCACTCTAAAATACAGTGGGGAAGAGAAGAAATAGTGTCCTGGGGGAGCCATTCAAGACCAGCTAGTTCTCGTGATGGTAGAACTCCAGTACTGTTGGCGAGGTTGGTGGATCGCTTGAGTTTTCTGCTGGTTAATTGCTGATTAGATTACTTCTTCTGGCTCCTCTCAGTCTTACGCCTTCCAGACGTCCCCCACACAGCTCCAGCCTGTGCTGCACACTGGGTGAGTGTTTTGTTCTGTACTAGGAACTCGTTCTGCGGACTGTGTAAAGGAGGAAAGGTGGAGAGCGCATGGAGGACTGCATAACATCCATCCCTCTGCCGAGCGTGATTTTGACTGTGTTGCTGGCTCTCCGTGCAGCAGCGCCAGGCCGGGTGGTGGTTTTGGTGAAATCCATGCCCAGGCTTTCAGACCAAACATGTCTAAGCTGTTCTGTTTAAAAAGCTGCAGTCCTGGGCATGAGAATTGGGAAGCGAAGCATGATGCGTAGTGTGCTGGTTTGCATGCAGGAACCCAGCTGAAGGCAGTTTCCTAGCAGTGCTGGTTTTTAATCTCGGGGCACTATCTGGAAGGCTTGGGGTACTCTGGGCGTGCATTCTACAGTCTGCTCTATAGGGAAAAATTCTGGAACGCTTTTCACATTTTTAGCCTTTATACTTTTCACTGGGAGGTTTCCCATCTCCGCAAAGGCAGGGCATTTTAATTCAGCGCAGGGGATAAGTGATTAGCGGATTCCAGAGTGTTAATTGGCTTCATGCTCTGTTCTTCAGCAGCAGCATGGGGCAGCTGTTAGAAGTGCAAAGTGAGGGGTGACATTTCCTACTGTATGAGGTTTCAGTTTGTTGCAAGAGTCCATCACAGACCTCACAAAGGGGTGTTCAGCCGAAAGTGGTACCCAGAAAGTCCAAGTCAGAATACAGCTGAGTCAAATCCTTGTAGGGTCAAGATAAGATCCTGATCTTTCTGTGACTCCGGTCTAAACTCACTGCATCTAGATCTTGTTATAACTGGCTGCTTCATCCCCTGTCATGCCTGCACCTAACCATGTAGTTTGGTTCTGAGTAATTCAGTGCAAGGAAAACAACTTATTAAATATATCGATCTGCCACCTACCATGGTCTGTTTCCCTCATAATGCTGCAGAATCCTTCTGCTTTAGGGTCTGTGCAGTTTTGGGAGGCTTGTCAGTAACAAAGAAGTTTCTCGGAATAGAACCTTTCTGAGCTTTTCGAGTGGGAATTCAGTGCCAGGAGCAACGGCTTCCAAGTCATTGCTTCTGCGTTACACTTTATGGAACTTGACATCAGGGCACACACAGCGGAGCAGTTGTGCATTTCACCATAGATATTTTATGTCCTCCTCTAAAATGAGAACACATGCAGCCCCATGCTCTGGGTGTTCCTAGCCTCTGTTTGCTAGAAGCTGGGAATGGGCGACAGGGGATGGATCACTCAATGATTCCCTGATCTGTTCATTCCCTTTGGGACACCTGGCATTGGCCACTATCAGCAGACAGAACACTGGGCTGGATGGACCTTTGGTCTGCCCCAGTCTGGCTGTTCTTATGCTAAGCTGTGTTTGTTAGAAGTCTTAGCCTTGCTGCCTACTATGAAACTTCCCCCCAGTCTGCTCCCCGTAAGAGTTGAGAGCGCGGAGAGAAGAGCAGAGGGAGGGGGAAGGACAGAAGTCGGGATCCTGTTTACAGACTTCAAATTCCTAACATGCCCCTGACCGGCAGGTTCTTGCCGACTCATCCGTGTCCCGGTTTAATTTTCAATTAAGGTCAGGGAAGCGGCTCTGCTGAGCAACGGCTCATTCCTGACCTGGAACACCTCTGTGCCGCCTCATCTGTACCCCGTCCAGCAGCTGCAGCCCATGGCGGAGTACAGCATCCGTGTTTCCTGCGGGAACGAGGTCGGCTGGTCTCCATTCAGCCCCTGGATTCTGGCCAGCACAACCAAGGGAGGTAGGAGAAGAGGAAATCAGGCGGAGGACGGGTCTGTTGATCTGAGCTGCACAGAGCTCTCGGCTGCATTCTGGGGAGGGGTTCGGTTGGCTGAGAGGGCGCTGAGGCCCCAGGGATGTGTCACCGGGAGCTCTTCGCTGGCACACAGCAGCACTGGGTGGTCACTGGCCCTGGGAAGTGCAGGCAGGCGGGTGTATTTCCCCCACTCTAGGGGAGGTGGCTCCCCCAGAGCTTCCATTGCCCTCAGCATCCAGCCAGCCAGGGGGTGGCTGTGGGGAGCTGGGGGCCATGGGTGGGAAGAGTATTGGGGCTCCCTTCATTGCAGTGACTTACACACTCCCACACTGGTCTGCTAGCATGTCACCTCCTGACTGCAGCAGGCCCAGGGCTAGTAGGAGTCAGGAGGGGCTCACTCCAGCTCCATGGGAATCGGGGCGCAGGACGAGCCCCTTAGAGAGAAGCAGCACATCCCCCGTTTAGCACTGGCTGTACCTCCCCACCAGCGCCTGATGTGCCCCCGACCCTGCAGGTCCTGGTTCCTTGGAGCTGTGAAAGCCCAGCCCACATGACAGCAGGGCCCCCTAGTGCCGGCACTCAGGCCCGTGGGGACCCAGGTGCATGGGTTGAGGGAAGAGGCTCCTCACTCGCTCTGCTCTCCCTCACCGTGCGGCCGGCTCCATCCGGGCCTTGGAGAGCAGCGTCTCGGTTCATGCTGCGGGCGCCTTGGTAGAGAGCCACGGCCCGGTCACCCTTTGGGAAGGAGGCGCAGGGCTCTGTGGTGCTCACGAGGGGCTGTGGGGACACATCTCGTCTGCAGGAAATCCCAGCCAAAGCAGCCGCGGGCGTCACCCCGCGGTCCCGGTGCCGGCGCTCTGACGGGGACAGTGGGGTCCTGGGTCGCATGGAGGTTGTGAAATACAGCTCTTGTCTTGGCTGCTCCCAGCTCTTGGAGTGGGGAAGTGTGTGTGGGGGAAGTAATCCAGGGACTCTCCCCCCCAGCCCTGGTGCCTGGGCCCCCCAAAGAAGAGAGCGTGCAGCTTCAAGATGTGGGGCGTTTCCTAGTCACTCTCTCTTCCCCATTCCCCAACCCCACAGCCTTCTGACCCCTGCGCTCGGCTGCTCTCGCAGCACCAGAAACAGCAGCTAGACCTGGGAGACGCAGGGCCTGGAAAGCCACACGCTCCGTATGGCTCTCCTGCCTCGGGGCCTGCCAGGGTGTGCTCAGGGAACCTGAAAAACATGGCTGGATAGAGAGGAGTTAATTAAAGAATTAGCCTTGATCCTTCCATGAGCTCCAGTGTCACTGTAGGATTGGGGCCTCCATTTGTGAGACACAGAAGGTCCCAAGTTCAGTTCCAGGAGCCCCACCACATCCACAGGGGTTTGCTGATGGGCACGTTTGCCCGGTTTTCTTCACTCTGTACATGATTCTCTTTGTGTCTCATAGCCCCATCTACTCCCCCTCTGAACGTCACAGTGTTCTTCAACGAGTCCAGCTCCTCCCTGGAGGTCAGATGGGTAAAACCCCACCTTGGACGAGAACACGGAGAACTGCAGGGCTACCGGCTGCTGCACACCTGGGAGAACTCAAAGATAATGGTGAGTATGAAAAGAAATAGAATAAGAGCGAAATGTAACGTGATAGCCACAAAAATCTCAACAATGGCCAGGCAGCTGCGACGTCGTCTTTCTTGTTGGCAGATGTCCTCTCAGTGTTCCCTGATGGTCTCCCGTCTGTCTGTATCTACCTGGCGTCTTTATACAGCGTGTATAAACTCTTCGGGGCAGAGACGGGCTCGGTGGTGTATGTTTGTACGGCGCTGCCCTGGCTTACCAAATACAGTTCATTACTAAGAATATTAGCCGGTGCCGCGTGCCTGTTCAGCTACAAAGCAAGAAAAATAGCATGTTCATTATTGCTTCTGTATGGGGTTTCTCTAAAAAACCAAAGATGATGATGTTTGCATGTGACATGTTAGTATTTTGAGGGGCTGTTCCCTGTGCTGGAGGGTTTGGCAAGATCTCTGAAGTGGGAATTTGGATTCAGTAGCTTTTACAGGTGGAAATGGCTGCGAGGTATCTGGTCAGGCAGAATCTGGCTCATGGGTTCCAAGTCGGATCTCGTTTGCATGGGATTTAGCCCAGTGTGGCTCCGTGGATCTCTCCTGAGGTCTATGCAGGAAGAAAGTCTCTTCGTATGGAGGGCAGAGTGAAGGGAGCATTTGGGATCATGGGTAGAACTGGGCAAAAAAAATTGCAGTGAAACTTTTTTTTGTTGGAAAATGCCCTTTTGCCCGAACAGAAGCATTTTGTGGAATCGTGCCGATTTTAACAGTGTTTCCCTAGGGAAAGTTTCTCGGGTCCAGGCTGGAATTTTGGAGACTAAGTGAGGGACCCAGCAGGCGGACGCGCCTGGTGGTGTGGACAAAAACCTGGGCATGCAGGAAATCAGGGTTGAAGTCCCGGCTCCAAACCTCTCTCTCAGGTTTTCATGAAAGATTTCCACAGGTCTCAGTCTTGCTCCATATCAGAACGGAAACAAATTCCAAAGCCTCGCAGTGTTTTGTGGAACAGAATTATTTTCCGGCCAGCCCTAATCCTGAGCTTAACATTCTGACGGTTTTTGTTGATGTTCTTGCTTGTTTTCTCTGGGCTACAGAAATGCCAGTTACAAAAGCCTTCAAGACCCAGAGGTATTGGCCTCTTCTTCAAGCCAGAGCAGTCTGGCTGCTCCTGGGTCACCGCTGATAACGGGCAGAACAGCACATGACCTTGGAGCAGTGCACTGTGGCAAATTCCTGATTGTGAATGAAGGGAGTTACATAACAAATGTGAAGCAAATGGAGCCATTATAGGCCAGACAAAAGGAAGCCGGACAGATGTTCCCATCCAGATGTTGCCCGCTTACTTGCGTTCTTTGCTGGGCTGTTTCTTTCCCTCTGAGTAATCCAAAGATTAGAACACACAAAGGTGCTGAATGCTACATTTTTGAAATCTGCGTGGAAGAAATGATTCACTCTGTTTTGTAAGACGCTGCGATTTCTGTTCCCTTTTTATCCTTGCGCAGACATCGATACAGCCCAGGCACAGTGAAATCGGGAAAACAATATTATAATCTTGTGACTAACACTGGAGAAAGATGCTGACACGTTTGTCTTCTCACAAGCCCTGGGAGAAGGGACTTTTTTTTTATTTTTTTATTTTTTTAGTGAATTTCCAACGTAAGACTTTTAAGCAATGAAAAAGGTGTTATGCTTCAGGGTAACTACACACCATAGCTGCTTACTGTTCCTAAGTGACCTGCATTCAGTGTAGAAAACCTGCTGAGCCAAAGGAAGATAGAAAACCTCTGCTAGTGGGTGAGTGGCTTCTGACTGTAGGAGATCTTGGCCAGGTGCATAACAATGGGACTTTGCTGGACAGGACAAAAGCTCTTTGCAGAATTGGGGCTGAAGGCTATTTTTGTGGTTTGTGGTTGATTCGTTCCATCTACTTACAGCATTCATTGCAGGGCAAAACAACATGTTACTGTCATGTAATGCTGCTGCCGGATCAGAATGCAGGCAGCCCAGAACACAAATTTCAGGGCCTTTTTTCCTAAGCACACATCCCTACAAATATCCAAATGTTGGTACTTGCAAGCTGGCTTCCAGGGCACACTCATATCAGACCAATACCCAAGCGAGCCTTGTAACCACAGAGAGTGGCGACCTGTCCCTGCTGTCCCTCCACAGCGCCTCAAGCTGTTCTAACAATCCTCGCCTTGGCGAAAATTTCAGCCTTCCCAGCCAAGCGCCTATGTCCTAGAGGCCGTTACCAAAAATAATTGGATATCACCCACAGAAGTTTGTCCCATAGAAGATATTCCCTCCCCGACCTTGTCTCTCTAAAATCCTGGGCCCACCACAACTACAGCAACCCGGTAAATGGCATTTTCAGTCTGCAGCGGACACCTCGTTTAACCTCTTTCTTGTCCAACCTGAACAATGGGGTCAGGTGCCTTCACTAGCTGGCTGGAGCTGGGGCATGGATGTGAGGACCCTCAACACCTTGCAAATCAAGCCACCAAGGGAGATGTCTACAAGTGGGTATAGGATTCAGGACCCGTTCTGGAAAATCTTGACCGTAGCATTATCGAATGAAGTCTCAGTCAGTCCGGACACTTCCCTCCAGGCTCTGGATCAGGGACTTCGATGCACCAAGAGGGTGGGGTCAGATAAGATGGAAATAGTGGCCCTGATTCAGCAAGGTACGTAAGCATGTGCCTAACTCCCTACAAGCACGTGAGTAGCCCCATTGAACCCAGTGTGCTTAAAGCTAGGTACATGCTGAAGCATTGTGCTGGCCTGGGGCTGTGGAGTGGAGAGATACTAAATCCCATATGCAGATACCTGGCCTGGGCTGAGGGAACAGCTGGCTGGCTGCCAGCTGGCCTACACAGCCCTGTTTGTTTATAGCTTTTGCTGAGGTTTTCTAGTCTAATTAAATCCAGCGGGTCAGAGTCAGCCGAGCTTCCTTTCTCCCCCACAACGCTGGGGCTGGCGTGGCAGCCTGAGGGCTGCTCTAAGTTATGCCAGAAGTCATGGCGCCCTACAGACCTCTCCAGCAGCCAAGTGATGCTGAAACCTCTCCCCCCACCAACGCACCTCTGAAAATGCAAGGGCAGGAAAGGGATCTTGCAGAGTTGGTTGTGCCAATTTTATGCCACCTGGCAACTTCCCTATGCCAGGGGACTCTCTGGTCGTCCTGAAGGGGGAGAGAGGATCAGACCCAGTGGGTGTGTCACGTCAGTTGAAAAGGATGCACTTGCTGCCTGGAATGTACACAGCCAGCTGAATATTCCTCCAGGCTGAGCTGTCACGTGGTGCAGCACAACTCCACAAGAGATTAAAGAATTTAGATGTTCTTTGCATTGACTGGCGCACAGCAATACAAATACCCTCTGGCAGACATCCCTTTGCCTTAGGGCGCCATGAAGCAAAGCAGGCGAAACTTGGAAATGTTGCAGAAGAGCAGGAAAGTATCCCTGTCTTCACATGCGTAACTGTAGGCCAAACATTCCTCAGTGATGCGCCACAGGAGAGAGCTATTTTAGCAGTTCCTACAGCCCTGAGGCTGGTGAGTACGTGTATGTTAATATAGTAGTTTTGTTTCCATTTTTAGGGCTCTCTTGTCTAATTGCAAATCCAGTTTGGTTCCCACTGAACTTGCACTTCACCGATTTTCCTGTTCTTGCTGTATAACGACCACACTGTGTTGGAAAACCGTCCGCAGATGTTGTAATCTTCACATCAGTCTGCCAGCTGTATGATCTGTAGATCTCAGAACGGTTGTTTTTCAGGAGTAAGTTGTCATGGAGCAATGCCAGTCACTTTCTCAGCTGTCCAGCTGACTCACCAGAAATGCAGGAAATAACAGTGAATTTGTGGGAAAGGGAATCACTTGTACGGTTGATCAAGAAAAACATCTATGATAACGTTGAAACAAATCTAATATGGTGATGGGGCCATGAAAGGGAATGCATAGTAAAACTAGAAACCTCATTAGCACGACATGAAACCACATTGGTGTAAGACAATCGGCTACAAAGCCTGCTTCCCCTGGTCCGTTACTTTAATTGTAAAACAAAGATCTTCCTTACTACAAGGATATGCTTGCACCTGGTGCATGGAAAAATGAGAAGGGCCAAATTCTCGGCGGGTGTGGATGGTCCCCATTCCACTGACCTCGACAGAGTTTTGCTAATTTACCCTGGCGGGGAAATGGACTGGAGAACTCTGGCAGTGACGATGAGGCCTAAAGCGAGAAGGAACAAAAGCAAGGTATCCATGGTGGTGGGGGGAGCAGGCCTTGTGTGTGGCAGCCCGCATCTGCGCAGGGCAGCAGCTACTAGGCAGCAGAGAAAGAGACGCCTCTCGGCTGAAAGGAGTGATACGCCAAAACCAGATCCCGGCAGCTAACGCACTGCACTGCGTACGGGCGTGAGGCGATATTGCCTGGGTTCATCAAAGAAGTGCCTCTCTGGCTGAGAGTTCACGTCTGGAGTTCAGCCAGGGTGCTGTGGAGGGGCCAGCCCTCCCCGTGAGGAAAGCCTAGTCCTCTTTGCCCCTTTGATGGAGAGAGGAGAGCTGAGGGAGGGAGGCAGCCCTCCCCCAGCATGCTCCCAGAGAGCCTGGCCCACCCCCCTCCCCAGCTTGTGGTAACATGCTCACAGGTAGGGACGATAGGAGCCCTTGCAGCCAAACCTGTCACCTCGCCGGGGTCACAGTGCAGGACGCCGTGTGCGACCAGCCTGAAGTGAGGGGCACAAAAAAATGGTGCGTGCAGGGAATTTAAACTGTTGCTGGGTTCTTGTCCCTCCGCCCCCATCTGGGCTGGGAGAAAAGGTGCAATAACCTCTTTGTACTGACATGTCTGATCCCCTCGTGTGGCCAGGGACAGGGCCTGGGACATGCAGAACGCTGGGTGAGTGACGTTAGGGGAACGTGGGATTTACCTTCACCCTTTCAGCACTCTAGACTCTTCAGACTTGTCAGCTAATACCATTAAACCCCAGTCTAGACAAGGCCTCACCGTGACCGGCTCCACGTGTAATCTCTGCTCAGTGAGTCTGTGTCTTGGATGTAGATAACTTCAACAATACAAGCAAGGGGCTACAAGTCTGTGTGGGAGGTAGACTCCCTCAGCGCGGCAGGGAGTGTAGTGGGGAGCTGCGGGAGTGTTGGAGTAATTCCTACAAGTCATGTGGCTCCAGCAGGGGCAGAGGGTAACCTGAGGACACAAAATAGACACATGAACTGTCCCTCTTCCCACCGGCCGCTACATGGCTCCCTACTGCTTAGTGACGGTGTTTTCTCTTGCGTAGGTTTTCCTGGCTCCACCGGGAGGGTAGTTCATCTTGTCCCAGCGCCTGCAGCCAGGAAGGCTGCATGACAATTGGGTTGAATCAGGCCTCAATCCATGAAGTGGTTTAAAGAGGAAATCCTGTTCAGCTCCTTTGTTTTCCTCCAGTTCTCGAAGAACAGTTATTCTCTATAAATAGCTCCCAGTTACGTTACGCAGGGTCAGAACTCCTGCTGGCTGTTAAGGGTCGGCAACCAGAAAATTTAATCGAGAAAGAATGTGAGATTCAAATAAATCTCGAGTTTTCATTGCTTGGCAGGTCCAGCGAAAACAGGCTGTTCCTCTGCACAGTGCTAGCTTTTCTCTTTCTTCCCGTTCATTTTCAGCAGAATCGTTCTTCTGAAGCCCAGCAGAACGCCACGGCCGCCACCATCGCGATCGTAATCACTAATGCCACGTGCGCGGTGCGTGTAGCCGCTGTCTCCCAGGGCGGGATCGGGCCCTTCAGCGACCCAGTGGTAGTTTTCATTCCAGGGGACGGTAAGAACAAACAGCAGGGTGGTGTAATTAGAGGCATTTCATATCAAAGAGGCTACTTCGTTTGTAGCATTGCCTGGCTCTGGACCCTGAACAACTTTCTTGTACTGTACGTGTGTGACATGCAGAATCTGCCTAGCTATCTAAACGTACAACTGACACACACTGCTTTGTCTGATTGCCTCTCCCCTGGCAAGTCGGTGTGGAATTCACCCCCCTGCAGCTCCAGCAACCGTCGTGTGGACAGGCTACATGCATCTTTTACCACTGTGTCCTCGTTCAAATGCCCACGCCCGTGTCTGCACGCAGCTTCCAGTGCTGCAGCCTCCCTGCCCGCTGGAGCGTGTATCAGCCTCTGCCTGCTCTGGTCGCTGCCACCAGCCTGTGCCCCTTGGTTTGTTGTTCAGATAAAGCCGTGCGGTGTTTTATTCCATCCACATGCAGTGTTCTCCTAGTGCTGCTGTACTTCTGTCCTGTCTTTTGTGGTTTGAATGCCTTGTTTGGTTTTAGTTTAAAAATCCTACAACGCCCTCCCCCTGGTGTCAACTGACCCCCTTTATGTTCTTTACTGTGGGCTGTTTTCTTAGGGCTGATTGCCTCCGCGCCTTCCTCGACTCCAGCGCCGGGAAACAGCCACTCCTTCGCCATAGTCCTTGGCTTTCTCCTCGGGCTGGTCGCCTTGGGGTTGATCCTGTATTTCTCGGTGATCGTCAGGAAAAGGCGGATGGAAACCAGGTTCGGGTACGTCACAGAAATAACTGCGGCAGCAGCAGTGGGCGCTTGCCGAACGGTGGCAGGGAACGCCTGAGGTGGGACTAGCTGGGGGTCCTGGGGTGGGGCAGAAGGGCGTTGGCCAAGGGGAGCAGCGGGTGGTGTTCTGCCTCCGGTTTTAAATAACCCTCCCCCTCTCCCATTGGCCCTGGTAAGTGCCATTGCACGCACGGCCTCGGCTCCGAGGGCACCGCCAACGTGTCGTGTTGTATGGAGCGTGAGAGAGACTCTGCTCAGGGCAGGGGTCCTCTCAGTACTGCCCTGCACCTTGCGGGGCCTTCAGCTGGGCGGCTTAGACTCAGCATCCCGCTCTCGGGACACTCACGGAAGTTACTCAGTTTCCTGCCTCCAAAGAGAACACGTCAGTCTGACAGCACTGAGAACAGACCCCCATAACACCGGTCTGATGGCACTGAGAACACACACCCCCCATAACGCCGGTCTGACGGAGCCAAGAACGCCTCTCCAACACCGTAACGTCCGTCTGACAGCACCATGATGGTTTGGGAAGAAAACAAGAATAAGTTGAGTAATGAAGCACATGGGGGAAGTGATTTCCACAAGAGCGAGAGAGGCGTGAAAGGTTCCAAACCAAACCAACATGCTTCCTAGTGTCTGAACCGTAATTCTAGCACAATGTGGCCTTGCCTAGCACCATTTCTTATTCACACCATACTGATCGCGTGCTTCAGCCCATTACAGACACCAGGCGCTGGCGGCTTTGTTCTCCCAGGGGGTACCATATGGGTTTTCTCCCCTTCTCTTTATAGTCCAGTAATCCTTGGAAATGGACTTTTAAAAGTAAGCCCAAAGTTCCTGTCCCCTGCTGCTTCGTCTTCAGGGGGCCAGTGACAAGCTCCTTCTTCAGCCTCTGGTCCCTTTGCTTGGTTTTTGCCTGATCGCTTTGTCTGTCTGCAGTGGAAATGTCCATCCGCTAGCAGAGTGGATCCGCGTTCCTTCGGCCGAACGCGTTTCTCTGCTCTACTCGCCTGGATCGCGTTTCCAGGATGTATTTCCACCGCCGCTGTCAGCCCACGGCCGGCCGGTGTCTCTCTGTGTCTCTTGCCCCTGCATCCCCTCTGCCTCTCCCTCCCCCTAACCCACATTTCGGGTTAATCTCACCATTCCCCACAGGAGCTGAGCTCACTCCCAGGGTCCCTTCTGAGTCCAGGTACCTCCTGTCCCTAAGTAGCTGGGCCTGAGGAGAGCAGACGTCCAGAGCCCTCTCAGGGCTGCAGCGTCTGTCTGCCTGTGACAAGTAGGGGGAAGGGTGGACATGACTCCTGAGGCTAAACTAGTCTGACCTGGAAACCTGGAGCTGTAACCTGAGATGGAGAGGGAGGGGAGTTGACACCTTGGGGCTGGCAAGGGAACAAAGGGGAGGCAGACGTTGGAGTTTTTTGAAAAGGGGTTAGTTAGACACTGGCTGGGGAAGAGGAGGGAGCCCGGATTCGGGGTCTCATCTCCCTGCCCCCCAGAAGGGCCGGGCCAAGGGAGCCTGTTTGTACTGACAGCTCTAAGTGGGATTGTGTGCCTGGCATCTCAGATAAACCTTCTGATCTACTGGCTGGCTAAGAATCACTGTGAATCCCAAGAAGTGGGGGGTGTGGGAACGGGACTCCCCCACCCCCCATGACACTGCCCTAAGAAAAGGGTGGGCAGGAGGGAAGGTGAGTTTCTTTCTTGGGGTGGGCACCCCTGGGATCCTGAGCAGCCGCTTCTCTTGGGCAAACCTCACGTCCCGCCCTGTAGTCAGCTTTGCTTGTAAAACTTCCCTTTTCCGTAGACCATGCTCTGCTGGTGCATCTAACCAGCCGTTCCTGAGTGCCGGATGCTCGTTAGGCGTGCGGCCAGTGGGCTGGGGCCATGGCCAGACAGACAAGACACACACACACAGTCCCTTTCTCCCCTCGCAACCACACCTTCCCCATCCCAACCTGCTAGGGAGAAGACGTGCCTTTGTGCACTGCTTCCCGGCTCAGTGCAGACACTGTGGAGGGAGGTGAATCCTTCATAGAGGGCAGCCACCAAGGGGGTGCGTGGCCTGTCACCAGGGAGAAGGGGCTGGCTGGCTGGTAATCCCTGATGGCGTCCACATCCCACGTGTGGCCAGAGCCACCTTCTCCCTGGGGAACAGCTCACTGCTCAAAGGTAAGCCTGGTGCGCCTCAGCTGCAGAGCCTGCTCCCAGCCAACGCTGCCTCAGTCCTGGGGCCAGCACCTTCAGCAAAGCCCCACTGTCCCTCAGCAGCTGAATTCTCCCCACTGTTTACCCAGCACCACCGAAAAACCAAAGGTTAAGTACATTGGGTCAAATCCCTCCCCGTGGTAACTCCATGGAAGGCCCGGGATGCCATCAAAGATACATTGGATCTATTTTGCCTTATGCCACATTCCTGAGGTGGACAAAACTCCCTCCAAAGTAGTGGGGAGTCTTTCACAAGCGCCGACGGGCCGAAACATCCATCTCCTTCCTCGGCGTTTTCCTTGTTGTTCAAGATTCGTTTCTTTGCTTTGGAACAGCCTGGAAGGAAAGTAGCCCTGGTGTCATACTGGTCCCTCAGCTTCAGCTCAGGAGGGAGGGAGAGAATAGTCAGCAGCAAGCAAAGTTTTGCAAATGAACGATGAAAGCCCCTAGCTCATCTCCTACAGCACCAATGTAACTGTCTCCGAACCCTTGAGCAGCGTAAGTCACTTCCGAATGGGATTGTCAACTATTATTATGCAAACATCATTTTCTTTGCTCTTCATGTTGCATCATCGGTATTGGAAATTTCTTTCTAAACCCAGCATTGAGGGGCTCTGGCTAGCTACCGAGCTCTCGCCGTGAAGAAAAGTTCTACACATCGATAAAAACAAATCAAGATTATTTTAGTTCATTTAAAAAACAGCAAACCTAGGGATCTGGTTTGGTTGTTTTGTAGGAGGGGAGGGGGGATTTCTGTTCATCTCTAAAAACCAGCTGCATTTTACATCAGAATTTGGCCTGCGTATGCTTGGTGCTGTGGAATAGCGCTCTTTGCTGAATTGAAAATTGAAAATACTTATGCTGTGAAGGAAGAATTTGGTTCTTCGAGCAGCAGAGGAGTATGCCCGTACTGCAGAAGAGTAAGACTCGTACTGGATTTGTGAGCTGTGCGGTTTTCTTGTGCAGCCCTGCTGACACACTTCTCGCACGCTTGTTCTAATCCTCAGCCTCTCTGAGCAGAGTGACTGCCAGCGCTGCTTGTATGGTGGCTTTTGAGAACGTAGACAATGGTCCGTTATTAACTGCACGCATTCTCCCTTGTGACCTTCTAAGCTGGGTTTCAGACTAAGCCAGCCCCTGCACTTTTCGTTAAGAAACAATTTGATTCTTTCTAGTCAAAACTTTTTAAGTAAGCAGCTCTTTACCTATGTGCACTAATGTGCTTCTGGGAATCCAGCCACACGGGAATCGTGATGTAACACTTTTGGTCTGTCTTCGCACATCCGCAGTCGTGGGAGAAGCTTTTCCTTTGAGAATGGCCATTGCAGCTTTCAATTCCGAAACCAAACTTGGCTTCCTGTGGGCGCAGAGCACTGGAGAGTTTCTGAAATGGATAAATGAATCCGAACTGCTCTGGCTTTCCCAAGGAGTTACACTGGATCCCAGTCTGGTGATGGGTAGTGTATCTGGATTCTGTCTGCCTACTGGGTGAACATCCTGTAAACGTCTTTTCCCGCACATGCCTGTCTGACTACCATGTGTTAAAATCAACGTGTTGGTTTTCCCTGACGATGCCTTCTTGCAAAAGGCCCTGTAGGGTTCAGTTTCTGGTACAGTACAAGTCAGACAGGTTCCAGAGCCTTCTGCCTGCAGCATTTGCAGCTCTGGGGTTTGCTGCTTGTTTGGCCGTAATCCACTTTTGTTTCTGAAAGAGGAAGAGGCTGAAGTTTTGAGATGACCTGCTAACGCTGAGAATGGGAATCAGCTCTGCTGACAATGGAGAAGCTCTCGTTTTCTTTGTGAAACATGACAGTGTGGGTGAGCAAATACCCCGTAGACAAATATTTCACAATGGGCTCTTCAGTCAAACAGAGACAGGTCTAACACCACCCATAGCTGGGAGGTGAAGCTAGACAAATTTAGGCTGGAAATAAGGCATCAATTCACCAGGCAGTTAATATCGGAACAGGTTTTCAAAGGTTGTGGTGAATTCTCCATCACTGACCATTTTAAAATCAAGATGGGATGTTTTTCTTAAAAGCTCTGCTCCAGGAATTATTTGGGGACAGGTCTTTGGCTTATGTCATACAGGAGGACAGATCACAACGGGGCCATCTGGCTTTAAAATCTATGAAAGGACAGTGATCACAGGGCCATATTATCATCAATACACACTCTGCTGGGTGACTAGGAAAACGAGCCATTAGTGTGGATGAGGTGGTGGTTTCCCCCAACCACCACCCTTTAGAGATCCGGGTAGAACTGGTGTGCACTGGTAAGCTACATCAGCATAGCTGTGTCTCTCCCGGGTGTGAAAACTCCACATCCCTGCAAGACATCGCTACGCCCATCTACCCTCACTGTATGCAGCGCTAGGTGGAATAACTTCAGTGGTCGGAGAACCCTCCCGTCATTGCTCCGAAGCACTGGCTGTGCCACTGTATCAAGTGTAGACGGAGCAAATGGTGATTTTGACAAGACCTCGGGAACAAGGGGAGGGCGTAATGCAGTCGGAGGGGTGGGAAGTGTGTGGACGGAAGGGGTGGTTCGCGTGCAGTAGCTGTGGCCCTACGCTCCAGGAACAGAGAAGAAAGCTGTTCTCCTGGCACACGTTCTGTTTCTGTCCCCTTAGGGATGCTTTCCCTGGTGAGGGTTACGAGCATGCCGTCAGCTACACGGCAAAGAAGTCCTACAGCCGGAGAGCCATCGAGCTGACACGTAAGCTCGGACTGACTCCGTCGTAAGGGCTGTTGTGGAGAGGGCGGCGGAGTACGTGGGGATTTGGGCAGAGGGCTGACTGCGAAACAGGAACCCAGGGAAGGAGCCTGTGTGTGTGCATGCAACCAAACGAGGCATCAATTAACAATGAGGGGCCTGATCCTGGCCCTGCTGGAGTCTCCTGGGGATTCTCCTGGCCGCCTTGGGACTCCCCCATTCCAGCAGGCACCGGGGCTGGACCAGGCCCACAAGCCATGGGTCTCAATGGGAGCTGGTGTGTTGGGGGCAGCTTGTTTCTGGAGTGCTGGGGAAAGAGTGGCTCTGCCCTCCCCCGCAGGCCCCAGGACAGGATTTACCCCGAAGGTGCCCCTGATGTTTGGTCCGCCTGTGGCAGCCGTCCCGGGTTTGCAGCAGCCGGGGCACGTGCTGAGCTCCCCAGCTCACCCAGGGCCTCTCTTGCAGTGGCCAGCCTGGGGGTCAGCGAGGAGCTGCAGCGGAAGCTGCAGGATGTGGTGATCGGCAGGGACTCCCTCGCCCTGGGGAAGATCCTGGGAGAGGGTGAGTGGTGGCGGACGTGCCGTGGGTGGGGTGGGGAGGGCTCGGACGCAGGGTGTTAGCTGGCCCCGTGGCCTCTGCCCACGTGCAGGTTTCCTTGCATCCTCCCAAGATCCAGCGCTCTGCTGGGCTGGAGAGCGGCGTGCTGCCCGTGCGAGCAGAGCGGAGCTGCAGTCTGACGGGTGCTTCGCCTGTACGTGCTCCAGCCCAGCGTGTGATTCCATCGTCCCCCTGGGCCTGGGACGGAGCCGGTCACAGCGGCCGTGGTGTATCCGGCACAATGCACCGTCCCTCCTATGTGTGCGGGGGGTGAGCCATGCACAGCATGGGCAAGATGTGCTCTGCCCCCTTTGCTCTACTGGAGCCTCTGAGTCTCTCTGGGTGTGGCTGGGTGGTGCCATGGGGCAGTGGACAAAGGAGGCTGTTCCTTCTCTCCCGTGGTACAGGAGAGTTCGGGTCGGTGATGGAAGGGCACCTCAGCCAGCCCAATGGCACCGTGCAGAAAGTCGCCGTGAAAACCATGAAGCGTAAGTAGCGGGGACGGCTGTGAGATCTAGCGCTGTTTGCTTTTGTCACAAGATTTGCCCAGCCTGGCGCTGTGGGTGAATGCCAGCCTAGCCCAGGGCCATGCAACCGGTAATGTGGCTTGTTCTAGGGAAGGCATTATCAGGCAAGGGATTGTCAGCCATAGCTAAGCAATAGCAGCTTGGATACAGGGTGTTTCATGGGGGTCTGTGAATTACTAGGAGGAGGAGATAAGGACCATCCTCCCCAGTAATCCCCAGGAAAGGGCCCCTGGGGTCAGTGTCAGATGATCGACCTGGGGGAGACATTTGCAGTGCAGTGTCGCTGTGTGTTTCCTGCCTTTCCAGAGGACAGTGCCCCGTAGCCAGATCAGCCGGTCAGATCGCTGGAAAGCGCGCGCCGTGCTCAGCCCAGAATTGCAAATTCTGAAAAATGAAAACCAAGCAAAAGGGTCTGTTTTCTGTGGGGGCGGGGAGCTGTGGGATGGGGACGGGCTTTCTTCATGCTCTTCTTTACCGAGTGGAGAATTCGCTCACTGTTCTCCATTGAATTGTTATTGATTATCTGCATTACTGTAATGTCCCCCCGGGTCTCTCTCTTGTTTGCTGCATCAGACAGTTCATTCCCCGGGCGCTTTGCTTTTCTGCAGTTTCAGGTTAGTGTTTGCTCCCCACCTCAGGCTGGAACGGCTGTGCTTGCAGAATTGCCGTGGAAGTGGTGCTGTGGCCATCTCATGAGGCATATCTGGTGTGTGCTGTGGGCAAGAACGCAGGGAAATGTCATTGCACGTGCTGCATGGTGCAGCTTCTTGTTCCAGGTTTCCTCCCCAGAGCCAACCCCTGGGCTCACATGTCTGTTGTAGGTAAATCATCCCTCCCCACGTCCACAAAGGAGAGAGCGGATTGCCAGCATGTGTGTAAGCAGTGCTGTAAACTAAAGGGACATGGGGATGTGTGCCATGGGATTCGCACACAGCCCTGGTAGAGCACCTCCTGCTGGACACTCACCAGGCTGCTATGTTTGGGTCCCACACTCCAGACGTTTGTGACATTGAACTCTTCAGGGACCCATGCCACTTGAAGCAGACAGACGCGCTGCTTGACTTTGCAGAGGTTTCTAAGCACATGTACTCTGCTTTGATAGCACAGAAGATAGATCCAGACACACGCTATAAACGGTTCCCTGGCTCCGTTTTCCTGCCACTCTGGGGCGCTGTCTGGCTTAGGTCAGAGTCCACTGGCCAGTCTGGAGGAAGGGCCAGGTCCCCAGGGAAGGCAGAAAGTTCCTCGGTTCCACTTAGCCCCAGGGAGGGGCTCGGCTCGTGGAAAGTCTCGCAAGAGTTGAAGAGATTCAGGGGCGGGGGTAGGGCACTGCTTCCCGATTAGTTGGCATCTGGTCTGGCACGCTGCATGCATGCGAAGCAGGGCCAGGGTACCGCATGGACCCTGGGGTGGGCGCAGTGCACGTCGGGCTGTGACATGCATGGCCTGAGTTACCAGATCGCTGCGCACGCCGCCACCCAGGGACACAGCCGGAAATACCAGCAACAGCAAAAAACCTGCCAAACAACATCTTTGGCCTGACAACGGACAAAGCGATAGAACAACCAGCCAGGCCAGTCAAAAACCAGCCAGGTGGCAACCCTCTCAGGGGGACCAGGGTTCTCCTCTGGGTGATGGAGTGTCACTCCCTCTGCTATGCAGCCAGCTTTCTTCTTCCTTGCTAGTCCTGCAGTTAAATGAAAGCCACGCATACCCTCCCATGAAAGCATGCCCTCTCTCCTGTCCACCTTCCCTGGGAGTCTGTGGAGTTTCACAGTTTCTCAGCCTGGGTGTTTTGAAAGCCTGTCCCAACACCGGGTTTCTTTGTTCGGCTGTTTTGAAGATTTTCTACTCCCTTGATTTCAACCTCCTGCAGACAACTGGGAGAAAACCAGCTTCTCCCAGTCTCCAACCATCAATCTGGGTCAACATGCCCTTAGTGACTGGCTCCTTCACAGAGACCAGGTTGGGGAGGGAATACCTTTTACTGGACCACCTTCTGTTGGGGAGGAAGACAAGCTTTCTCCCTCCACCGAGGTGGGGGCTTTTCTGACAACTGCCCAGAGTAGGAAGTCCTGGCACTAAGACCCATCACCACAGAAATGATTTGGGGAGTTTAATCTTTTTTTGTTTTAAGTGACCTCTCTTTTCCGGTGTTTTCAGTGGAGAACTTTTCCCAGCGGGAGATCGAAGAGTTCCTCAGCGAAGCAGCCTGTATGAAGGACTTCGATCACCCGAATGTCATCAAACTCCTAGGTACGTGGATAGCACCACAGGAGAGGGACCTTTTCTATCACTAGGGAATTTTGCCCTTTAGGAAATGCATAGGGTGATGCCCCTCTCCGATCTGCATCGGCCACCTGCTTCCAGTAGTTTGCTCTCCCGACATGCACCGATTTCTAGTGCATGTTAAATTAGGCAGCACGTCTACATTCCAGCAGAACGCGGCACTCCAGATCAGAAGACAGTTGCCTGTAGGGAAAGAACCGGCACCTAGGGAACAGTTCTGGGTTGGTGCTGTGTGATGCATCTTTACCTTTCTAGGCCTCTGTTCTCGGCAGCAGCTGCTTTACAGCTCAGAGCCTGCTCTGTGAGGGGTGACGCCAGGCTCTCGTACGGAAACCTGGCTTGTGTTCTTTCCATCAGTCTGACTGACCGCGACCGCTGCTTGCCCTGGGTACGCCCAGCACAGGGACACCGGGATAGTGCAGCTGAGACCTGCTGGGCCGGCACTGGCAGAGTGTGCCCATACAGCCTGCCCTGACGTTCCCCTGGACCCAGTAAAGGGGGCAAATGGGAGTGGGGATTGAAAAGCCAGCTCCATTAGCTCTACAGGACCCGCAGATTCCCCAGCCCAGGGCAAGCCCCAACTTTTTCGCCGAGCCCTCCTAGGACTCAGCTCCAGGATGGGTGTCAGTCTACAAACCTCTCATCTTCCATTCGTTCCAGGGGTGTGCATAGAGCTGAGCTCCCAGCAGATCCCGAAGCCCATGGTGGTTCTCCCGTTCATGAAATATGGCGACCTGCACAGCTTCCTGCTGCGCTCGCGGTTTGAGACAGGCCCCCAGGTAACGAACTCAGCCGTTGCAAAGCCCTGGCGGGCTTAACTGACAAGGCTGCTAGGAGGAGCTGATGTCATTCAGGTTGTATTCAGCATCTAATTATCAACCCAGAGCCAGATCTTCCGGTTCCTTGCGTTGAACCAAAGAAAAACTCTGGCTTTATTTTATTGAAATGTAACAAGGAGACAGTCCTTCCTGCCTTTGCAAAACACCAAGGAAGAAATCCCACCCGCACCGAAATCAGAGTGGTTTGCCAGGCACTTCATAGGGGCCAGGACTTCACCCTGGAGATACAGACGGCAAAGTGTTTTACTGTCCCTTCATACGGCTGAGAAACTCAAGCAGGCAGCGGCTGAGTGACTTGGCCCATGGAGAGTCTGAGCTTTTCATGGTTTATGAAAAATAAAATCGAGCTGCGCTTCTCCACAGCAAAGGGAGGGGGGCTAACGAACATCCATCCATTAACGCAACATGGTTGCACTGGTTCTTGAGCCTCTGGGTCGCGCTTTCCACTACTCACAACGCGACCACATAGCACAAGAGTGTTTTGCAGTCACATTGCCTGGGTGGGAATGCCTGCCCCAGGGTAGGGCAATGGGGAACTGGGCCCTCCACGTCTGGCTCACTGAGAACCAGCTCGTGAGGTGCCTCCGTGGTTTAAAGCTCAGAGATGTGTCTGGTTCTGAAAAAGGGAAATTTCTGTTTAAATCTGTGTCTGTAAAATCCAGATGCTGGCAAACCAATGAGCTAAATGCCTTGGGGAGAGGAGAACTGGCACCCAGTGTCGCTGGAGACTATTTTGACGACGAGATTAATCTAAGTGCTTAAGAATGCAAAAAATAGTCTGTAGGGTGCTTGTGAGGTTGTCCCAGCCCTCAGCAAGATGGCCCTGATCCTGCCCCGCTGGAGTTAGTGGGAGCTTTGCCATGGGCTTCAGTGTGTGTAACTTCAAGCCCTGTACAAGGGAAAACACGAGAGATCCACCTCCCAAAAGCTTTGTTAATGCCGCGTTCAGTGCCCCTTGTCTGCGGGGTTGGAAATGGTGCTTTGGTTTTCGCTCAGCAGAACAGCCAGCAGTGGTATTTCGCTTTGCGGCAGTAGCGATCGTGGTAGCCTGGCAGATAATGCTCCCATTGTTCCAAACTACCAGGCCTGGCACAGATTGTTTCCCTATGTTCCTAACTAAATAGATCCTGTTGTTTTGGTGAGTTAACCCCCAGCAAGATGCCACACGATGCTGAGAATCTTGCAGCTGTGATCAAGCGGAGTTGCTTGTCCTGCTCCTATTGGGTGGTGCTGAAATTGTTTCATTTACTCCTTGTATCATACAAAGCAGACACTATCTGACACTAAACTGATACGATTTACCAGGCCGCCCCGAACAATGGAGGATTTCTGCGCTCCCACCGCAAACAGGTCTGCCCGGGCTATGAACCATGGGAGAGCTCGCTGGTAGCTTGATGTGTAACTATGCACTGATCAAAGAGAGCCTTGTCCGACTCGCCACTGTGTAGAAATGGAAAATGTGTTTTCTCGTCTCCCTGGGTCCCTGGCCTGTGAGTGTCTCTGCTGAAGGTTTCGAGTGGCCTTGTTGGGGTACATGGGAGTTGCCAGCGTCCACTTGCAGCAGTGTTTGCTCATAATGTTCCAGCCTCCATACACTTCTTGTATGCTCTGACCTCCTCCCTCTCTTCCCAGCACGTACCACTGCAGACCTTGCTGAAGTTCATGGTCGATATTGCACTCGGCATGGAGTACCTCAGCATGCGGCAATTCCTTCATAGAGATTTAGCTGCTCGAAACTGCATGTGAGTTTGTTTTCTCGGTTTCATTGCAGATTGCCACATGCCAGCCTGTGCACGGTCTTCGCGGTGTTTCTGAACTCATATTAGAAAGAAATCTTTCACTTTCCTGTCAGTTCTCCTCCGTCTTGAGAAACAGCCGAGTGAGAACAGCTCATGTTTTCACTCAGAATGTGGTTTGTCAGACTTTCTCTTTCGCTCCATTTTCACAGGACTGGTAGTAGGCGAAAAGAAGTCCTGTGTCCTCTGCTATGCAGGAGGTCAGACTCGATGAGCACACAGATCCCATCTGGCCTTAACATCTGTGATGGAGGGTGGGGGGTAGGAATAAAACTTTTGCCAGATGTTCCACTTTAAATCTTGCCACGTTTACCTTGGTAAGAAATAACATATGGGGGGAGGAGGGGTGCTTGAAGGCCCTGATCCTGGAGAAGTGAGAGTAACTTTACACTGGTGAGCAAGTAAACATCGTCCCATTCGGCATTCACATTAACATTTCCTGTAAACACTTACAGGTTACGGGACGACATGACTGTGTGTGTGGCGGACTTTGGCTTGTCGAAGAAGATCTATAGCGGTGATTATTACCGGCAGGGGCGCATTGCTAAAATGCCTGTCAAGTGGATTGCAATCGAGAGCCTGGCTGATCGGGTGTACACCGCCAAGAGTGACGTGGTATGTACACCAGGTGCAAGGTTCTCCACCCTAACATCTGAACTCCAATCCATGGTAGAAGGGTGTAATACAGCCAGTCGCTGGAAACGTTTAATGTATTTCTTAGCCCTCAGATTTTCATATTTGGATACGTGTTGTTTTTGTATCCTGAAAATGGCAAAGCCAAATAACTGAAAGCATGAGGATTTGACAGTAAACACAGCCCCATTGATGAGTGGTGCACTGGTTTCTCTCTGCTTGTAAAGGCTCCTGAAATAGGTTTATTGAGTGAGCCACTGAGCTATTATTGTAGGACATTGCATGTTATTTCCAGCTTGGGAACATATTCACACTATGCATATAATTATCCACATTATGCAAGATCCCGATGGGCTTTAGGAAATGACCTTTCCTAGTGAAATGACCCATTCAGTCCTCCTGGAAATGTCATCTTAATAGGCTTTCCTTTTGTTCTTGGTAGTGGGCGTTTGGGGTTACGATGTGGGAGATAGCCACTCGAGGGATGACTCCGTACCCAGGAGTGCAGAACCATGAGATCTATGACTACCTCCTTCACGGTCACAGGCTGAAGCAGCCAGAGGACTGCTTGGATGAGCTGTGAGTATTCGTGGTGATTCCTGGGGTTTGTACATTCCCACATGTGGACTCACTTAATTCACAGGAACATGTTTGCACTTGTCAATCTCAGCTGTTTCAATAACACCCAGACTGTCAGTGTTTACCCTTATTCAGCTGCAGAGTCCTCACTGTGCGTCGTTCGTCATGCTCTTCCGGCTCACTGCAGCTAAATGGACACAGCAACTAACGGCTGTCATGGATGTGTGGCTTAGCTTTCAAACGTGAGCTTGGCTGAAACTTGGGGAATAAAAAGCTCTGGCTGAGAGCTTATTGACAAAAATTACATCCGTCCACTTCTCCTTTACAGAATAGCAAAAGAAACATTCAGGGCCAGATTTTCAGCCATTGTAAATTGAGGTAGAACCACTGATTTCAGTTGAATTGCACTGATTCACGCCTGCTGAAGTTAGAGCCCTTTGATCCAGTGGTGTTGCACGGATTCACACCGGCAGAGGATCCGGCGCTCTGTTTTTAGGGTTTCTGATGATGTCGGCGTCAATCTCGGACAAAAATATTTAAAAATTTGAGTTTTAAAAATTGCAAGTCATGAGCCTTTAATTTCACCTGGGTTCGGTAAACAGTGGCTTTAGAGGGACACAAGGAATGTATTATAAATGAATGTAGAGGTAATGGCCATATCAAGTCAGTCTGTAACTTAACTCTTTAAAAATTTTGCTTCAGCTTGAGGGTGTTCTGGCTGCTAAGTACCCCGGGCTGGAGTTGCCAAGAACTTTGTAAAGCCCAGTCTGGGGCTGTGCTCTTAGGTTCCAGCTCTCGGGAGCTGAGCTGCTGTGGGGCTTCCCTACTGTTCCAGAAGGAGCTGCTCCCAGAGGAGATCTTTTGGCGTGGGGGTTGGGTGATATTGTTCATGTGTGAAATACCATTGCTTTAAAAGGAAACTTGGATGAAAAGAGGCCAGTTCTGCTCTCGAGCTCTTGTGCACAACCCCACTGAGCCCCAAAGAGACGTTCAGCACAGGCCCTTCTGTCCTTAACATCTGTAAATCTGTGGAGAAGAGACATTACAATGTGGGCGAGCTCTGAGGGCGTTTTAAATGTCTGGGCAGCTCACAGAGGGTTTGTATTAAAAGTTGGCAGAGCTGCCGGAGTCTCTGAGGAATTCTTATGTGCAGTCACAACTCAAAATGTTTAAAACCCCCATCCAAGGGGAAACCATGTCAATAAACAGGCCTCAGAAAGTTACATAATAACAGTCCCTAAAAGGGGCATACTCAAAGATAGTAGCCAAAAGCCCCGACCTCACTAAACAGACATTCCCTTTGCAAAGGTCTCTCTGCTCGCTTCTTCTCTGCACTTCTGCAGATTATTGTTTTCACCAATTGATAGAGAAAACAAGCCCGTCTGTGAACTATGCCTGGCACACAACTAGGGCCTGTTCTCACGCTCTGGCTCTGGGTGTGAAGGGTTGTTTGGATTTAGTCGCAAGAGTAAATAAGACCGTTTCCCCACCGCTTTCAGTGCAGTTGTAACAATTGTTTGGCAAAAGAGCTGCATGGAAAGTGTGATTGCCGCCAGGTTATTGCGTCATGGCATAAAGTCAACCCTGACGTCGTGGTTTTGTGGGTGTGCTATTTTAAATGTCCTTCCCTGAAGCAAGTCATGAATAAACGGTTGATTTGGTTCAGTCTCTTAGATGGAGACGAGCGTGAATGTCCTGGAATTAATGGTTTTAATGGGCCACTGTTCATGAGTTATACTCTCCAGCGTATGCAAAAGGAACCTGCTGGACTGTTTCTCATCAGGAGCAGATCCGTGCCCTCAACTCCCAAAGACTGTGGCTTGGCCCAGATTGCCACACTCTCGCTTGTGGCATCCAGCAGTACTGTTTTTAGTGTTGTATCTGGGGCACTGAGATCAGGAAGTGTCAAGTCTTAAAACATACAGCATCTTCCACTGTTGTTTGCAGCCTCGCTGCTGCCATATTGGTCCCAGGATATTAGAGAGGTGAGGTGACTTAGGGGACAGCTACACTACCCGCCAGATCGGCGGGTAGCACTCAATGGATCAGGGATTGATTTATTGCGTCTTATCCAGATGCAATAAATCGATCCCCGAATCGACTCCAGTATTCCACCTTGGCGAGAGGAGGAAGCGGAGTCGGCGGGGGAGTGGCCGCGGTCGACTCGCACCATGGGGACAACCAGGTAAGTCGATCTAAGATACACCAACTTCAGCTTCGCTATTCACGTAGCTGAAGTTGCATATCTTAGGTCGACTCCCCCGTCCTGTAGTGTAGCCCAGCCCTAAGGGTTTCCTCTCCGAGCAGATGTTAAAAGAAACAAACAATTAATGATAAAGAAGTCCATGTAATTGGGCCCCTGAGTGTAGTTGTCTATAAGATTTAGAGAGAGAGAAGGTGGGTGAGGTAATATCTTTTACTGGACCAACTTTTGCTGAGGTACAAGTTTTTGAGCTACACAGAGGTTGTCTTCAAGGCTGGGGAAGGCAGCAGAATGACTGAGGTTAATAAATCCAGGTTGGGGCAGATTGTTAAGCAGAAGGGGTAACACACATTGGTGGCAGTGGGCAGTTGGGGGTTAGATTGTTGTGCCTAAAAGGGTTTGAGCTGGACAATGTTTGTGGTGTTGGGCCCGGGAACTGAGAGAGGGTGTATCTCAAAAGCTTGTCTCTTTCACCAACGAAATATGTAACCTTGTCCACCTTCTCTCTCTCAACTTTAGAGGCAGCCTGGAAAAATGTTGTTTTTTTTAAAGGAAAAATGACCCATAGTTAAACTTTAGGTCATTTTCAGCTGATAGGGAGAGAACCGAGGATTGATTAACACACACTCCACGTTCTAGTTTTTGCCAAAAGAGTGAAGATACGTGTGTGGAGAATCAGATGACCATAAAGAAGCAGAAAAAGCTGAGCTCTGCTTCTAGGAGCAGAGGCATAGCTTGGACACCTCTCTCAGGTCCTGCCACAAGGTACTAGACAGCACTGCTCATATCCTGGGTTCAAATCCCTCTGCCAGACCAAAGGGGTCAGTTTCAGTTGCACTGAATGTAAAGATGTCTTCCCACCACTCCAGTGGAGGAGTTATCTTCATTTTACAGAAGAGGAAAGTTGAGCTATAGGAGGGTTACAAGTCACTGGCTCAAGGCCAGTCAGTGAGTTTGTGTCAGAGCTAGGATTAGAGCTTGGCAATTCCTGGCTCCCAGTGTTGTGCTTAGTCTAGACTATTCTGTTTTTCCTACCGCTGTCCACTTTTGTGACTGGTCGTACTTGAGTACGACCAGAATCAGTCAATGATTTCTCTGTGATCCCTGTCACACTTCGTGACTGGGGTGAGCAACAGAGAGCATACCAATAGTGAATGGGACCACAGGAGCTTTCATTTCCAGCCCGGGGTGAGATTTCATTGGTCACGGTAGGTGGTGGCACCAGAAAGTCTACGCTGGCCCCTCACCTCTGGGGTAGAAGAGTTTATCTAGATTCCTTCTCAAAACACTTGACTCAGAGGACATTCCCATCCCCATCAGGCAACCAATACTCTGCTGCCCCTGGGACTTGAAGCGAAGGGAGAGGATAAGAGAGGAACTCAGAGTGCAGGAAAAAGATCTATTTATAGATGTTGGTCAGGTGCTGGGCAGAGCTCCTCATTGAGGTTTGCTGTTGCATCATGGAATTGGCCTCTTTGTTGACATGTGAAGAATGCAGCGTAAGTGACACCATTCGCTGTCGGAATAGAGACCGAATAGTCTGAGAATTTACAAGTAGAATAGAGTTAAAATTTAATATCAAGAGACCCTTTAAGGGCCATATCACTTTGAGTCAGATCTTTTTTGTCTTGAGGCATTTTCTAGCTACCCCAAAATTAGTGACTCTGGAGCACACCTTGTCTCTCTCGTATTCTGGGACCACCACAGTACTGCATAGGCCTATAGCAGTAATTTGGGAAGATAAATGGTTGGGAGCAATGGTCATTTTTTAAATTAGTCTTCATAATTGGAAGCCCCTCCTTCAGAGCCAGAAGGATGAAGGGATGTTGTCTTTCAGCACGGCTGCCCTGTGCGTCATTCACCGCCGTTCAGTGAGCAGTTCAGCTTCCTGAAGAACTGTTCTGTTTCCTTGTGCTTTCAGGTACGAAGTGATGTGCTCCTGCTGGAGAGCAGACCCCCGGGAGCGACCGGCATTCTCAGAGCTCAAGCTCCACCTGGAGAAGCTATTGGAACGTTTGCCCAAAGCGAGTGGGTCTGAAGAGGTCATTTATATCAACACGAGCTTGCCAGAGGAGAGCGAGGAGCTGACAGAAGAGTCTGAATTCCCTCCGGCAGACACGGCTTTCAATCCCAGTTACGTAACTGTGTCCCCTCTCCCCAAGCCAGACATCACGGTCATCACCGCAGATGTCCATGAAAGCGATCAGCAGGAGGAAAGGTACATCTTAAAGGGGGAGACGGACGAGCAGACTGCCAGCACCCTGACTCTGGAACAGGGGCGTGTTCCTCTCCTGCAGGGCACCGTCACCCGGAACGGGGCCACGTGGTGTCCAGCCAGCATGCCACTGGGCAGCTCGTTAGCAGATGAACTGCTGTATGCAGATGACTCTTCTGAGGACTCCGAAGTTCTTGTGTGAAACGAGAACTGAGCTATTCTGGGGCCAGACACGTGCAGCGAACGTTTCACTTGGCATATTTGGGTCTTGCAGAAATAGCATTATAAGGTGACTGGGCCATTCCAGCCGCCTAGCAAGCGGCCAAGGCAGGACAAGCGATCAGAATTTGTACAAAGCGATGTCTCTACCGATCGACACCAGAGAGTTGGCGGGATTATGTTTTAATAAATCGCAACCTGTGGTGGTCTCTTTTATTTCTTCTCCCATTGCTGTCTTGGAGTTGGCGTCTCTCCCTCCCCTGCAGCCGTTCCCTACGTTCTAGCTCAGTGTTAAAACGCTGGTGTTCAGGCTCTTCTCCTTTGTTATTAAATGGAGTCAGTGAGAGTTCAGATCTTGGGATGTTTCTGCTGTTTAAAAACTGCATGAACTGCCCCCTTCTCCTCCCATCCACCCCCGGGGGGCTGTGTCAGAGCTATAATTACACTGTCCCCTTCTGCATAATCAGCCCTGCCCGTGGGATGCAGCTGTAGAACTGAGCTCAGGAGTTGGTATTTGGAAGGTGACTGTATTAACAGGTTACAGCCCTGGCGACGCTGCACCGTGCCAGATCCCCGCTCTCACACGCGCCAGGCAATGCAGGGGCTGCTCCCGCACAGTGTTTCCCTGGGGGAGGAGGCAGGCCGTCGTGGAGGGTGGGACCTGCACTGTCCGAAGGGATTGTGCGGTGAGCTCATCCCCTGCTTGCAGGTTGCTATGGATTCCTAGGAGCCTCCCGAGTACCGTGTTCGGTCCCGTCCCAGAGCCCAGGCCGTTAGAAACCCCCAGCTCCCCACCACACCTGCAGAGCTGCTGGGTCAGAAGCCACAGAGAGCGACTGAGCCGGGCACCGTGGTGGGGTGTGAGCGGATGGACGTGGGACAGACTGGCCTAGGCCGTCCTTCAGTTGATGTTTCTGTGGAATGTTTGAATCGTGCCGAGACCCCGTCCTGCTGACAACGTGAGACCAGCTGAGCGGGGAGCTGGAGCAACGGCAGCGGGTATTTTTCATTTCTTTTATTTTAGAGCACGTGGCTAAAATTTCACACCTGGAAATCTAGAGTTTGGCTCCTAAATCCAGATTCAGGCACCGGAATAAGTGGCCACTTTTCAGGCGCCCAGAGCACCGGCGGCTCCCCTTGCAGGTGGCCTGGAGTATCGGCATGTGAGCAAGGGGAGCAGGGCACCCCCGAAAATCAGGGCATTTATTCTGCATAAACCTGGGTCTGGAGGCTGGCCTAACCTCAGGCACTCAAGTCTGATGGTGTTGGCTTCCCGTTGTGAGCCCCGGTTCAGCCAAGCCCTGTACCATGTGCTTAACGAAACTCCCATGTGGAGCCTCTGTGGAAGTCCACAGACCTTAAACACGTGCTTAACTGCTTTGCTGAATGGGAGCCTGCAGTGGTGTGAACCCAGTTCAACAAGGTACTTTAGCACGTGCCCAACTTTAAGCACGTGAGTAGTAGCATTAATGTTAATAGGACTTCTCACTAATCACAGTTAAGCATGCGCTGAATACCTTGCTGCACTAGGATCCCCGGGAGTCTGTCCATTCATGCTTCCTTCCTGATCTAAATTATGTGTATTAGTAAAAATGTCACCACAAGCTTGCAATCACAGCAACATCTGTCCAGTTTTGAGAGTTGTTAAAGCAGGGAATGGAATCAGCATATCAAATGTCTCTTCGTTGCTAAAACACTAGCAGTGATTTTTGTTCCCTGGATTTGTCCCCAGCTGTAGAGTTGTGCTCTTTGTAAATCAGTAGAAGTGATTGTCTCTGCAGGGCCACAGTGGAGTCCCACCCTACGGGTGAAAAAGGTGACACTTGTGTTGGAATCTTTGCAGTGTTGCCTCCTGGTCATATTGAAACTGTACCGATGCCAGGGGGTATTTTTAGAGCACTCTTTGTTTCTTGTTAGGAATTTGTTTGCAGCTTTGGCCTAGCCTGTCTCAGAGTGAAACCAGGCCATCCAGATGCATAACTCAGGGCAGCCGTTAAAGATGCACATTTTGGCAGGACAGCCTAACGTTAGTGTTTACCCAGCCGTGCTACCCAAGACCCTGCCGTTACGTGCAGCTCCCGTGGCACCCTGGCTAGCCCAGTCCAGGAGCACTTGGGAAGCTGCTATCTCGTGAGCGGGGGTGAAACTGACCAATGCAGTTCTGAGTGAGCTTTCCTGGTTTTGTGCCATTCTGTGTGACTTGCTGTATTAAACCAGGCCAGCTCCGTTCTCAGAATCACTGGACTCCGGGGCACGGTGCCAGTCTCTGTCACCCAGCCTGCCAGGAGAAGAATGGAGAAAAGAGGAAGTCCCCAGGGAGCTGTGCTGCCCTTTGGATCTGTGGTGGGCAGACCCTTGACATCCACACGTATATCCAGGTCTGGCTGGCTGGCTCACTTTAGAAGGCCAAATACAACCCCTACTCCTGAGTCTGACCAGAAGAGGAGTGTCGTAAAGGAAGCAGAGTGTGTCAATTGGCTCAGCCCGGCACCCAAGTCTGCACGTCCCTCACCTTGCGCTGCCCTCCCTCTGCACAGCCCCCCACAGACATGCCCCCCACAGTTGCTTGAGCCTCAGAGCTAATATTAAAGGGCTGGTTCATGGCTGAAGCTGTGCGGACCAGACTGTGGTCTGTGTTCAGGAGCCGCACCACGAAGCGAAGCGAAGCCCCGGGCTCTGCACAGCCAGTTGGGACGACGCTCGAAACCCTAGTGCTGCAAACCAGTGGGAGCAATTTGGGGTTATTTCCGATAGGAGCCGCCTTTTGCTGCTTCCTGGTTAAACTGCCCAAGGTGCCGTGTGTCTCTGAGTGCAAACCAGCTGCTCGTCACCTGTGTCCGTGTGCCATCCACCTGGACAAGGTGCAGCCAGGAAACTGAAACCTTTTGTACCTCTGTGTGCATCATCAGCACATCACAGGCCTGGGGGAGCTCCTGGTCGGGGCACTAGCTGGCTGCTATGGTAGGGTCCAGTGTGCTCTTAAGCTCTCCTTGGTCTGGGTAGGGTCCAGTGATATCCCTTTCTTTGGCCTCTGAGGCAACTTCCTGGGCACAGACTCCCCTTGTGTTCCCCCTCATGCGAGTGGGACCGGTCCAGTTGGCTTAAGCCCCCAGGACCAGCGCTGACTCCTCAGTACAACCCAGCAGCCTACGCACACCCCTTCCCAGGGCTCCACCCTTGTGGGCATTATAGCTTAGTGTGTCCCCCTCCAGGTGCGGTGTAGTGAAAGCTGTACTACGTTTACAGACGGTCAGTTTCAATATGTCCGGGGAATCCTGGGCCTGCTTACAGGCCGGGGGGCATGTAGAGAAGTGTGTGAGCTGGATCGTTTGCAGTTACTCTGCAGAAGCCATCCTAGACTAAGAGGTGTGAGTTGTCTCTCTCTGCTGTACAGAGCAGCCTGCTTTGTCTCTCTCTGTTGTGGGTTCTTGTGGGTTCTCAATCTGAATTCTAAGCAATAATGCAGTGCTGCAGTGCAACCTTCCAGCAAGAGTATTCTGTGTTTTTAGCTAACTTCTTTGTCATGACTATAACACCAGGGACTCGTGATGGTTGAAGCTCATAACACACAGGCTTGTGAAGGTTTCCAGCACAATCACTCTTTATTTTAGATTGCTGAAGAGACAGACAGATCCAGACAAGTCAATGGAACACTTGTAAGCATTTCCCTGCCATGGTTTCCTCACTGCTCATGACCATTCTCTGGGCTCAGGTCAGAGTCCTGTAGGGTGTCCAGCGTCCCTCTCTAACATGGCTTTTCCCCTCACACATGAAGTCTCTCCTCCTTCCTTCAGCCACCCTCCTTCTGTGCCTGGGCTCTTCTTCCTCTCTCTAAAATGGCCACAGAGAGACCCTGCCTTTTATAACCTCCAGTCCCTTTTGTCAGGTGACTCCATGAGCAGCCTTGTCAAATAATCAAGGTCCCCCCACCAGGTGATCCATAGCTTAGTTACCAGCCTGCCTGGGCAGACTAGTTCTTCTGGACAATAGCCAACTCTTTGTCCAAAGGGACTTCTCTGTGAGTAGAGGGCCATCCAGGTTTAGTGACCATCCATTGTTAGCCTGTCCCACCCCTTGCAACTTCCGTTCAACATGGAGGTAAAAAGATAGCATAGGAGGCAGACGAGGCCCACGTTTGCCTGTAGTTTGACAAAGATACAGATATACCAAGAGTTCATAATCTCAAACAGGCATTCTTACGCTGTCCATAAACAGATTCCCCAAATTGTCACAGAGCCCTGGGTAAGTTGTTCCAAAAGCTAGTTACTTTCACTGTTAAAAATTTACACCTCATTTCCACTCTGAATTGTCTAGCTTCGACTTCCAGCCACTGGACCATGTTAGACCTTTCTCTGCTCCACTGAAGAACCCGTCATTAAATATTGTTCCTTATGTAGATATTTATAGATTATACTCAAGTCACCCCTTAACCTTCTCTTTGCTAGACTCAAGAAACTCTGTAATGTATGTAATTATCACTCTAAGGCAGTTTTCTAATCCTTTAATGATTCTCATGGCTCTTCTCAGACCCCTCTCCAATTTATCAACATCCTCTCATATTGTGGGCACCAGAACTAGACACAGGATTCCATCAGCAGTGGCACCCATGCCAAACACAGAGGTAAAATAACCTCTCCTCCTACTCAGGAGTCCCCTGTTTAGTTGCTGTGTTGACAGATGTTAGAGGCACTTGGAACAGGAAACACAGTTTCATGTTATCTGGTTCTGCCCAAACTGGCTGCCTTACTGGTCACTTGTTCTGTATCACATTCAAAAACATCACTGGCCCTTCACTGCCCTTCCCTCCAGAGTTGCCCAACTGAAGGCTTTGAGCAACACAGCAAGGAGGAGTACTCAAAAGGAATCCAGCCAGGGTGCTGTTCTCAATCCCTGAGGCATGTGCAGGTGTGATGCCCTTTCCCCCATGCTGACGGAGGCTCAGAGACGACAGCTGTGAGAAATAAATATATTATTCGAGGGACATCGGAAGCCGGCGGTGATCCCTGAGCGGTTAGGCTCTACAAGACTGCGATACCTGACGGGATGGAGTCAGAGCCTCAGCAGGATTCTCAGCCCCCCAAGCTCAGCCGCAGGACTCGAAGAATTCTGCCCCATGATATTTGCACTCTGCATTGCCGTCGCTTTAGCAGGAAATCACGGACTTGTTCTTAAAAGCTGCCGATGAGACATGCAAGGACGTGTCTCTAATTTCCCATTCTGGAGATGGGTTAATCTGTGACAGTCCCATGTCGTTCTCTGACGCCATGTTCTCCTGGCCGTGATCCGACAGCTGTGACGTGTGTATTCCTCTTCTGCTTTGCCTCCCTTCCTTGTAATGCAGGGACATGTCCTATTGATAACGGGAAAGAAGGAAGCATGTTTATTAGATTCTGACATGTCTGAAAAGGTCCAGTTCTGTTCTTGGGGGTCCATTAGGACAGAGCCTCATTTGGAGTAACTCAGCAATTGGTGACTCCATTGACTCCAACACAGAGACGTCCATTTGCACCAGCAGCAGAGAGACAAGCCCGTTCTCTTCCGAGGCACACTGCGTGTGCGGAGAGCAGACTCTGCCTCAGCCAGTTTGCACTTTTCTCCTTTCCTTCCTGGACTCTCCCTGTGCTGGATTTCTGGAACTGGGCGCCGGCGGTCAGCAGAGCGCCTGAATGGCAGATACGCAGATCCTGTTGCTGGGTTTGTGGTTCTTGCAGGGAGGCCTGGATGCTTATACAAATACTGAGAATCTCTGTGTCATTATAATGGATGGCAGCAAAAATTCCAGACGGGCTATTAAACCTCATGGGGCAGGGCCTCAGCCAGTCTCTAATTGTTAGCACCCATGGAGACAATTACTGCCAGGGGCAGAATATCCCCTTTGTCTGCAGACCTGGTGCTGGGCACTGTCTGAGACAGGCAGAGTGGATGGGCCCCAGGCCTGATCCAGTCTGGCAGGTCCTATGGGAACAAAACACAGGCCTGGTGGTTTCTCTGGACACATCACTGCTCTGGTCTGAGAGAAAACGGTGGAGGCTGAGCAGAGGATTCAAAAAGTGAAAACACTACGGCTCTGGGAAGTTTGGCTGGGCTGCCCAGCGTGGGGAAAGGGCTGGCAAGGGGCGGGGTCTATGTAAAGCCTCCAGAAGACGCTGCTCGCCCCCAGGCCGGCTTCCCAGGCTGGATGGAGCAGTCACAGCTAGCACTGGGATTCAGCGGTGCACAATTCCAGTGATGTCCAGCCACGCCAGGCCAGGGCCGATGGTGCGTTTGCCTTTGGTCTCTCCCACCCGCTGCCCTCCGCGTGAGATTCCGTTTCCATTGGGGAAGCCTGGAAAAGGCCCGGCGGTGGCACCGACCCAGGAGGCCGAGATCCAGATTAGTTGGTTCTTGGAGCAACAGCTGGACCGCCCGTGTCCCAACACAGGGCCGGGGGATTTGCAACCACACTGTCCCTGGCTGGGGTTAGTTACGTCCCGTGAGCACCACCTGCTGGAGCAGGTGATGTGGTGCAGCGAGGTGGCTTGCTGCCCTTCTTCCTCTCCTGGTTAGTGGGTGATGATGTGGATGTTCCTGTCTCCTGCCGTGGATCTCGCTGTGCTGCGGGGGCAGGGGACACGGCTTGGCGTGTTCCCGTGGGGCGGCCTGCTCCCAGCACCGCACAGGCCAGCGCCGTTCGGCTGGGCTCCACTCTGCCGCAGAAGGCCCCGGAGCTGGCCCTGGGCCGGGCAAGCAGCTGCAGCCCCGCCGTGCAGCTTGTGCAGGCAGATGAAGCTACGGAAACAGCTGCCCCCAGACCTACCCCTTCCGTGGCTGCCCCCTGAGGCTGGCATGGAGAGGAGTCTCTGGGGTGCAGGCCGCCCAGGCCTGTATGGCCTCTCGGCATGCCAGCCTCCAGCATGACCCCATGCACGCCTGGCCCGGGGAGTGCTAGTACCAGCTGCCTAAAGAGATCCAACAAGGGAGAGAAGAGGGGCACCACGGAGCCGGGCAGACCCTAAGCTCTGCACGCTGGGCCTGCTAAGAGAGTAACTGGAACAGCCCCTTTGATGCACATGCAGTTGGTGTGTGATCTTAGCAGCGTTCCCTTTACACCAGCGTCTGCCAGCAACAGCCCCACTGGTGGCTCTCAGCACTGAAGAACCTTGGGGGGGTGACCGGGTAGACAAACCCTGCCCTGGTGTGAGAGGTGTGAACGTGCAGCCCGAAGCTCTGTTAGTCCCTCCCGGGTGCACCTGGCCTGGATGCAGGACTGAAAAGGGAGGAAGCCCAGCATTTAGGGGAGGAAGGTGAGAAGGGCAGAGAGTCTCTCTGGAAGCCTGACTTGGAGGCAAGGGCCCTGGGGCGCTGTGGTCTGCCTGAACCCTGCCCCCTCCAGCAAGCTGAGCTGTGGCTTCAATAAGGCACAGCAGCCTGGGGCGAGCTGGGGGCAGCGTGTCACAGTGGAGGCTCTCCTGGAGTGAGGTGGCTGCCAGCTGAAGGTTTGGTTGTTTGTACATTTGTAGAACTTTGGTAGATGACTCCATGGTCCCAGTAAGGTCTGGACTCTGCACCGTGGTCTGGCTGCAGGGCCAGGATGCTCCTCTGGCGGGAGTAGGCCAAAGGACGGTAGGGGAAACTGAGGCAGAGTTGGTCCAGAGCTACATTTGGTCACAAAGGGGCATATTGCAGGAGCAACTTTGCTACAAGGGTAGGGAAAAGCTTCCAGGAAACTTGTGCTTCTTGCCTGATGGGGGAAAGGTGCCAGGTGCAGTCACAGATTGAGGTAGCCCAGAATTATCAGACACAGATGATCAGGATTTGTTGGGAAGAGTCGACAAAGCTTTTGTAAAGGGAAATCAGGCCTCACCAGTCTACTAGAATTCTTTGAGGGGGTCAGCAACATGGACAAGAGTGATCCAATGGCCATAGTGTACTGGGACTTTCAGAAAGCCTTTGACAAGGTCCCTCACCAAAGGCTCTTAAGGAAAGGAAGCTGTCAGGGGATAAGAGGGAAGGTCCCCTCAGAGGTCAGTAAGTGGTTTAAAGACAGGAAACAAAGGGTAGGAATAAATCGTCAGTTTTCACAATGGAAAGTAATAAATAAAGGGGTCCTCCAAGGATCTGTACGGAGCCCAGGGCTGTTCAACATGTTCATAAATGATCTGGGGAAAGGGGGATATAGTGAGGTGGCAAAATTTGCAGAAGATAAAAAATTATTCAAGTTAGTTAAGTTCAAAGCTGACTGTGAACAGTTACAAAGGGCTCTCACTAAACTAAACTGGGTGATTGGGCAACAAAATGGCAGATGAAATTCAATGTTGATAAATTCTAAGTAATGCACATTCGAAAACGTCATCCTAACTATACAATGGGGTCTGAATTAGCTGTTACCACTCAAGAAAGAGATCTTGGCGTCATCATGGATAGTTCTCTGAAAACATCCACTCAGTGTGCAGCGGCAGTCAAGAAAGCTAATAGAATGTTGGAAACCATTATGAAAGGGATAGATAAGAAGACAGAAAATATCATAATTCCACTATATAAATCCAGGGTCTGCCCACACCTTGAATACTGCGTATCGGTCTGGTCACCCTATCTCAAAAAAGATATATTAGAATTGGAAAAGGTACAGCAGAGGGCAACAAAAATTATTAGGGGTATGGAACAGCTTCTGTGTGAGAAGAGATTAAAAAGTTTGGGACTGATGAGCTTGGAAAAGACCGCTAATGGGGGTAAGTGAGAAAGGTCTATAAAATCATGACTGGTGTGGAGTACATAAATAGGCAAGTGTTCTTTACCTCTTCACGTAACACCAGAACCAGGGGTCACCCAATGAAATTAATAGGCACCAGGTTTAAAACAAACCAAAGGAAGTACATCTTCACCCAACGCACAGACAACCTGTGGAACTTATTGCCAAGGAAAGTTGTGCAGACCAAAAGTATAACTGAATTAAAAAAAAGAAGTATTAGCTAAGTTTCTGGTGGTCAGATAGGTCCATCAATGGCTATTAGTTAAGATGGTCAGAGACCTAATCCCATACTCTGGGTGTCCCTAAACCTTTGACAGCCAGAAGCGGGGAGTGTACAACGGGATGGATCATTTGATAATTGCCCTGTTCTGTTCATTCCCTCTGGGGCACTTGGCACTGGCCACCGTTGATAGACAGGATACTGGCTAAATGGATCAGGTATGACCCAGTATGGCCATTTATATGTTCTTTAGGTAATTCCAGTGGGAGCGACCAGCTCCTATCAAGGAGAGCCCATCGCCCCTTGAAGGTTTGCATCAGCACCGACACAGTCCTTATTCTTTAACATTTAGAGTGGGGTAGTGCCAAAAGACCTCCCACAGGTGGCAGCCCATTGTGCTGGCACTATACAAGCTTATGATCGACGTCAGCTCTTGCCCCAAAGAGCTTGTGTTCCCAGGTTTGGGTCCCCACCAGCCTGCTAGGCAGGACTCTCACATTTCCATATTGTGCAGTAGATGGCAGCAGAGCTCAGCAGACCTCTAGCTTCTGTTTCGAATTCTGTTGGGGAAACACCTATTCTGGAGACATTTTTTACTGGGTCCTGGATTGTTTGGGACACAGGTACTGGAACGAGGAGTGCAGAAAGTGCTGCTGCACCCCCTAGCTTGGAGAGGTTTCCATCAAACACAGGGTTTACAGTTGGGTTCAATGGTTCTCAGCACCCCCATTATAAAATTGTTCCAGCTCCCCTGTTCTGGGACCCTTGTTTTGATCATTCTGTCCATAACCGTACAATGACTGGCTTGAGAGACCTGTAAGGCATTACAGGAACATGGCCCTACAGTGCAAAGCACACGCCGGTAAACGCTGCAGGCTTTAGAGCTGTCGTCCCGAGGGCTAGTTCAGTAAAGTCTGGTCGTACCACCTTGCATAATGGATGTTCTGATGGTCCTTGTCTGAAAAGAAAAATCTATGGGTTAGATTCTCCATCCACCCCGCCGCCCCCAGGTCACAAGAGCGGGCAAATCTAACATTTCCCCACATACCGGTAGATTGTGCAGACCTTGTTCACATGGACATTAGTAGGTCGGTGCCCAAGAGTAAGGGTGTTAGGATCAAATCTTTTGTCAGGGCTGGGTTTCTCTCGTGGACGCTCACTTCGGGCATTTAAAATGGCTGTTGCTCAAATTGCCATATCCCCATGTTGTATAGTCCTGTTAGTGTTAATTAAGGTGTTTGTAACACCAGCCGCGTGTATGGAGCACAGGGAGGTGAAAAAGACAGGACACTACACTGAGGAGTGTACGATCTAGACACTAGACGTGGAACATAAGGACAGCCAGAGCAGGATTTTTCCACCTTTTTATTATTATTATTTATTATTTGCAGAATCCTACACATTGAATGGCGGTGCAGACCTCTCCGGAAATCTTAGCATGGTCTCCTGACCCCCAGGGGTGTGCGGACCACACTGTTCTATGGTAAATACAACCTTCTGGGGACCCCTTAGACATAGTCTGCAGCGCCCCAGGCATCTGCAGGCCACAGGTTATAAATCTCTGGGCTGGGAAAGCTAGGGGGATAAAACAAATACAAATATCGGAATGTATACGATTGGCTCACGATATAATAGGACGTGTATGGTTTTAAATTAGGTGACTTTAGACACGAGCTGGGAAGCACCAGTAAATGCTGAGTGCAGACCACTGCTGTGGGATGTGGGTAAATACATGAATCTTTGTCCTGTGACAAAGCTCCCCCACCTGAGCCTTCTGTTGTGGTCAGACTTTCTAGGGGGAGAAAACAGGGGCCAAGAACAGCAGCTATCAGAATAGCCATCACAGAGTCCTAGCGTTTAAGGTCACCTGCTCACACTGTTTGACCCACTGTATGTCACAGGCTGCTGACACCGCCGAGCATCAAAGCCAAATGCATCCACATAACCCAGACTGTGTCCCTGTTCCCAGTGGTGAGGTCAGAGGGGGGATGGCCTCTCTGGGTTTCCTACCCCTGGAGAAGTGGCTGTGCTAACAGGCGTGGATGACTGTAGTTCTGAGGAGGAGTGCTCTTCCCTCCCACCAGTCATTCACCCGGGGCTGCAAGGCAGTGTGAAGAGGGAGCATTTCATGGGGTGACCTGGCCAGTTGAATTCAAGCTTTCACTTGAAGTACGGTGGCCATGATCCTGGGAGTTGGGCTGGGGTCTTTCATTGCCATGGTTCTGAAGAAAACCTTTCCAAAGTTATTTGCTGTCAGAGGCAGGTGAGGAATGGCTCAGAGAGCTGCAGTGTGCTCCCCGCTTCCCAAGCGGGGGTTAATATGATCCTGCTCCTACTCCCATAGCAATTTAAACTATTAACCATTTTGCTGCTACTTATGTTAGTCAAAACCTCCAGCTCCTGACTTCCCTGGTAGGGTTCGCAGAACAGAGGACAGAGCTAAGCAAGTCTTGCTAGCTCGCCAGCTGGGTGGGAGGATTTTTTTATGCTTTGTGGGGTTTTTTGGTCAATAAATAGATCAATTAATTAGAATCAAAACAATTTGCCAAACAAGGTCATTTCCCATTAATTTCCTGACTCAGAAAAATATTGAGAGGCGCAGAAAAGTTTTGAAATGACTGAAAGATTTTTGTTTGGATGCTTCTGCATCAAACTATTCTGGTTGTCCTGGTTGTTTAGAAACTTAAGCAAATTAGACTAAAAAACAAAACAAATTAGACTAAACAAATTAAACTAAAAAACAAAACAAAACAAAAAACAGATTCGACAAAAATCTGTGGGTTTTTTGTTTTTTTGTTTTTGGTTGGTTGGTTTGTTTGTTTATGGGTTTTTTTGGTTTGCAAATATTTTGAGGGTTTTTTCCTCCATTCACAATGGAAAAGAATTTGAACTATTAAACATACTCAGGGGCCAAGAAAACTGTTTCCTGCCCAGTCCTACGTGGTCCACATTGCTGCTGCTGGCATTGTTTCCCGTGGTATATTTTACATTGCTTTGTCCAGTCTAGTCTCAGTGGTGGTGCTTGTCCCACTTCCCAAGGGTGATCCCACCACACCCAACATAGCTCCACTTTCCTTTGCTGGATGTCCCCCCATCACTCCAAGTTCTACTCAGGGCTGCAGGTGAGCCTAGAGATGGAGAAGGGACAGGGGACCAGCAGCCACCAGGGGAAGGGTTGGACGGGGGGGGGGGGCATTCAGAGCCAGCCGCTGCCTTTACTCAGCCAGCAATGCAGCCTCACCTATTCACCCCAAATCAACCACGTAGCTGTAGGATTTGTAAAGCATCAAGGTGGGCGGGGAGAGTAAATGTTCCCCACTGGCTCTGTAAAGAGGCCTCCGGTTGGATGGAAGAGTCTAAAGACCACTACAGCCAAGTGACTGTCAGCTTCAAACGCGGTGACTGGCCAGCGGGTGTCCAAGGTGGAGCTGTTGCTGCAGGCTGCACAGTGAGGGACCCCCCGAAGGTGGCTTGCGGAGAAGCTTTTCGAGATCAGCTGCTGGGTATTGCATGATAAAACCCAATCCCTCTAGGAAGGGAGCTCTCCAGCTGAGCGCACCCTGGCATTCTCACTGGCTCTGGCCCAGGGCCCAGTCCTGCCCTGGGATACACACCCATGCCCAGGGCCACAGGCTTCAGTGGGAGCTGAAGGCAGAAGTGTGGTGACGTGCACCTGAAGTCTGTTTTCCCAGGAGAGCGCCATGGAAGACCCCGCGGGCGAGGGAGGGATGAACCCCCACCCAAATCCTCCTCTCTCCCGTTGCTCTGCAGCCGATCAGCAGTGCACATGGGGATGTTTTTCTCCATCCGAGAAGGAAGCAGGGCTCGTGGAAATCAGTTCGATCCCAGAGGAGTGCTCCTTTCTCAGGGCCTTCTGGGGAAAGATAGCCCCAACCTCTCCTAGAAGAGGCTCCCCCACTTCGGCCACTGCCCAGTGTGCGGGCTACAAGGAGATATCTACTTGGCAAGTGTTTCTCCCCTGAGACCCTGCTCGGACCCAGCTAGCCAGGCAGCTTTCCACTACTACCTTGAGTGGGAGGGAGAAACCAATCCCCCAGCCAGACCCACCCAGCTTAGGTGTTGGAGTGGAAGAGCTCACACAGGCAGCAGCAGTGGCAGATTGCAGCAGCAGCAGCAGCAGCAAGCACAGCCAGCAGACGAGGACTTGAAAACTGAGTGGTATTCTTCAGCCCGTCCCTGAGAGGAGCAGCCAGGTTGGTGCTGGCAAGGGGCGTCAGCTGTCCCTCGGCTGCATTCCAGGCGTTCCCAGGGACTAGAAAACACCCCGGAGGGGAAAGCATTCGGAAATACTCCAAGAAGAGATTTGACCTTGGAACTAGGACCATGGTTTCTGGATTTCAGTGCAGCCTCTTTCTGTTCCTGTGCTTCACAGCATGCCAGGCATCTCCGGCTTCCCAGGTAAGCCTCCACCTCTAGCATATCATTACAGGATCTACCACATGGAAGGTGGCTGTCTCCTGTCTCTTACCCACTAGAACCCGCACTGTTTCTAATGTCTTCCTGTGGCATTTGGAGAATCTGCCTATCCTCAGCCAGGTGTAAAAGACAAACAGTGGATGAGGGTATTTTACAGCAATTCCGTGTGGTGTCAGTGAGAGACGGGACATAAGTAGCCTGTGAGCGCTAACCAGCTTTCGGTCCCAGAACTAACTAAGCACCGACAGTTGTGCATTTCCAGAAACTTGTGTTGCTAAAAATTGGTTTATGGAACAGAATAGTTTGCACAGAGCAGGACTTTATTGCTCTTCAGCTTGTTCTTTTCATGGACTTGTGATATTTCATCCTGTGAATGAACTTACTGGAAACCTACCCATCGCAGGCCATTCCTTCTGACGCTCCTCTGTCACTGACACTTTCCTCTTTCACAGGCAAGGTAATAGTTAAAAGTCACATTCCTGAAAATACAGGTGCTGTAATCTTCCTAATTTCACCCTGAATCATTCTCAAATTCTTCTACATAGTCAAAGGGATTCCACATTTCGGATCTGTGTCCCCAGCGTAATGATCTTCCCTTCAGCTTTTACATGTAATATAACCTTTCTCACAGTAACACACTGGCAGTGTTTTTGGGTCCTTGCATAGATGTCACATAAGTCTCTGAACTCTGCAGTCCTGTGACAACCCAGTGACTGTAATGCAGTTTATAATTATCAGGAGAATCACAGAGGATATTCACAAGCCTTTTCTCATCAGACAATAGTATGGTTAATACTTAGGTCTTTCAGTTACATACTGAATACAATGCACATGCTTAATCACATTGACAAACTGCTGGCCTGTTAGGGACAAAGACTAGAACCAATTTTCTGAGAGCAGTTCCATAGTGCTGTTTATTCTGGTTAGCATACGCTAGCTGCTGTATGTCTGGTGATTCACATTAAAAATAGCCTTTTAACAAAGAACTTCTTATAAAAGTAAACTACGTGCCAGGAATCAACTTGCTTTTTTATCTTCAGATGTCTGTATACCAAATGCAGCCGCTGTAATTTTTTATGACCGTGTTGTACAATAAATGATAGCTGGACTAGATATCTACACATATATTTCAAAGAACAGAATATCGAGGTTGCAAGTTAAGTGTTCAAAACGTAGTTGCCCACACAATGTCAGTTCAGTCCCTTGGTGCACGTGCCTTACACGATGTAGCCTTGAATTACATATTCCTCTAGTCTGACCACCTGTGTCACACGGGCCCGAGAACTGCCCCACACTAATTCCTGGAGCAGAGCTTTAGAAAAACAGCCCAACGTGATTTAAAAATGGTCAGTGACGGAGAATCCACCACAACCCTCGGTTAGTTGTGCCGCTGCTTAATTACTTGCTGTTAAAACTTTGCACCTTATTTCCAGTCTGAACTTGTCTAACTTCAACAACCAGCCACTGGATGGTGTTAGACCCGTGTCTGCTAGATTGAAGAGCCCATTATTAAATATTTTTTCCCCACGTAGATACTTACAGACTGTGGTCATGTTACCCCTTCACCTTCTTGTGTTTAAGCTAAAATAGACCCCAGTTCTCTTGAATGCTAGGCAAGTGCCTCAATCCCAAGGCAATATTTCACTTCTTACACACTCCTGCTTCAGTCATGGCCTGCCCTGGGCACAGAATGAGGCCGCAGCCTGGAGAACAAATAGGAAGTTATCATGAAATTCAGGACTGTTTCATAACACAAGAGAGCCCAATTAAAGTCTCATAGGAGAAGCCAGATGTAGATTATCTAACTTCTGAATGCTTGAATTGCAACCTCAATGTTCTGTTAATACAGGTGTGTGTTTTTTTTTTAATGGAAACACCTAGGTTTTAAAAAAAGATGTTTTTTAAAAAAAGACATTATCTTATGTGCCACTGTAGTGACCCTCCTCTTGGGCCATTAGCAGGTTTTGAATCCTAGTCCTTTGGATTTTCAGCACAGACCTCTACCAGTTGAGCTAAAGAAATGACTGGCAGTAGTAGAAAGCTGCTATCATCCTTGTTGGGAGTGGGGGAGCCCCTAAAGAGCTGTACGATGCATTTTGCTAGTGGGATACACTGCTATTTGCTGTCCAGCAGTGGAATGTGAGGGGTCCAGAGTCCTGGGTTCCGATTCTGGCTGTGGAAGGGGAGTGGGGGCTAAAGGTTGGCCTGGTGTTGCTGAGGAGATTCCCCAGAGGTACGGGAGGTCTGAGCTTGCAGCAGGGCTGCGGGGATGGCGGATTGGTAGTGCCGGGCTCTCCTGAGGGACCCCAGAGAGAAGGCCAGCAACTCCAAAAGGAAGAGCGTGATTAACGCAAAAGCTGAAGGCGGAGAGGGCTCCTCGTGTGAGGGGCTGTATGGCTCGGAGAGACTGTTGCTAGCTCAGGTGGAGCTGGCTCAGGGCCTTCGCAGAGGCCAGCTGGGGAAGCCTGCTTGGGGCCTGACAACTTACCCTGAGAGCAGACTGAGCTGTTAAGTGTGGCCTGGCCGGAGTCACCGACCCCGATCATTGCAGGGGCCGGCTGGCCGGCAGCCCTGCACCCAGCCACATGGGGGTGCTGACGGGTGAGTCGCTTTTCCGGGTGTGGGGCTCGCTGTGCGGTAGGATGCTCTGACAGACATCGGGGCAAAGTCCTAGGGCGTAGCAGGGCACCAGCGCACGGTGAAAAGTGCTGCGAAGGCCGGTGAACAGCCAGCCCCTGAACCAGCTCCCCTCAGACACTCCCGCTGTAGCCTGCCTCCCAACTACAAACTGGCATGAACGTGCAATGGGGGACAGGGGGACAGGGGCAGGATTAAAGCTACACTGGCCCCCCTGAGCTTGTTCTTGTGTGACGGGAGTTAAGAGACGACTGGAGCTTGGCCTGTCTGTACTTACAGCAGTGGTGGATGCAGAGGAGGACTAGTGCACCCACAATGGAAATATTGGAGGGTGGGGGGCTGAGGCATGTGCCCACCCCCACGATGGGCCCCGGCTGTGTGTCCACGCGTGTGGGGAGCAGAGACAAGAGCGGGACCTGAAGGAGGGGCTGGAGCAGCCGCCATCGTGGACCAGGTCTGGCCAGTCTCTGGGGAGTAGGGAGGAAACCCTCATCCTGGGGGAAGGGAAGAATTTTGGAGCAAGGACTGAGCTGGGGGGGTCAGCCCCTGAGTCTGAGTCACTCCCCCCTCTGTTCCCTCTACTCTTCCCCATTCCCAGTGAGTCTCCCAGAGCCCCGTGCTGGGGTGAGGAGTTCTCACAAGGCACAGAGGGCTCTTGGCTCTAGCGGACAAAGGCGCGGTGAGCTCTAATGGCGGGAATCGGAAGCTAAACATGGTCAGACTGAGAAGAAGGGGGCTGATCATTGAACCAAGAGAGGAATCAAGTCTTGGAACAAAGTAATTTTGGGATGTGATGGCGTCTCCGTCCCTCGGAATCTGTCAATCCAGGCTGGATGTCTTCCCAAGAGATGTACTGTCACTCAGCCAGAAGGCAGGAATCCCGGCGTGAAATTCTCTGCCCCCTGCGAGGCAGGAGGGTCAGAGAGGAGGTGATCACAATGGCTCCTTCTGGCCGTGGAGACTCTGCAAACCTTGTGTTGAGCGGCGTCAAGGCAGAGACGTTTCCTGTCTTGAGCTGCCAGTGTGTGTTGGGGAGCCTGGTGTCTGTGTGCCTGGAGGCAGGGGTTTGTGTCTGAATGTTGGCCGGTGGGAACTTTCCCACCATGGTGCGTAGAATTTCCCACATTCCTGGCACCCCTCTGTCAAATGGCTCCGGGCTGCGCCCTGGTGGGAAATCCCGTGTCCTAGCAGCGTCTGCATGTGGCCCCGGCAGCCTCAGTGAGATGTTGGAGTGGTAGATGCAGGGGAAAGACCTTCCTTCAGCTATGTTCTGTCTGTTACCTGTGATTACAGCTCAGCAAAAAACAGGATAAAACGCCTTTCCCTCCCTCGTCCGCCAAAAATCCCTCCTTTTTGGTCAAAATTAAAAATGTCTGCCAAAATGTGAGGGTTGAAATGTTAGGTTCTTAATTGCTCTGCCTTGCCTGTGCTCGAGCTGGGACACCTCGTCTTCTGCATGTCACCATCTATAATTTGTGCCTGAATTTTTGTTCCCCGCTTCTTTCAAAGAGGTGGGGGAACAACACCGATCTTGCTGGGGCTGCTTGTCTGTCTATACGGAAAAACCTGTGAGCTTTCTAAAGACTGAAGGGGCAGGCTTGGGTCAGTCTGCTCAGCAACGTGATAGGAAATAGGGTCCCCCGTCTGCCCCTTAGGCTGCATGGCTTCTCCAGACCTTGGGTCTTGGCCCACAGGGAGGCACTATATGCCCCATTCTCAACCCTACCCCAAGAGCAGATGGCCAGGGCAGGGAGGAATGGGCAGAGCCTTGGCACATAGATGTAGAAATCCCCTGCTAGTAAGGGCCAGTAACAAATTCCTGTCTCCGTTGGTTCAAAGCGGGGGCACAACTGCCCCACATATAGCGCTTGGGATAAGTCCAACATCTAGGCCAAAAAGCAATACTCCACTGTGGGGAGAAAGGAACGTGGGTCACGTCCTACCATGCTGTGGCTCTGGGCACACAGCACTGCCCCAGAGCAGCTGGTGCGGGGGTTCTCAGTCGTGACTGTGTTCCCAGGAGGGAAAGGGGTGAGCAGACCTGGAGGCAAGGAAGGGTCTCGTCTTAGTCATAATAGTCACGAGCAGGTTATTTTAAACCCATAGTGGCTGCTTAGCCAGTAAAAGTAACTGGAACTGCTTCACAAGGGGGCTAGGAAAAGCCTGGTGGGCCTGTGCCTGGAGGTTTCCCAAACGGCCAGGTCAGGTTCATTATGATCTGTTGGTTACTAGCCGTCTCTCAGGCTTGCAGCTCTGAAATGTGCTGGCGGGTCCCCATGCTGTGGAATACCCTAGTAAAACTCGGAGAGAGAGAGTGGCCTGGATGGGGGCGGGGGAAGGAGAGTCTAGTGGTCAGCGCACAGGAAGGGGAGCCAAGGATTCTGGGTATGACTCCCATTGGTCCGTCACTCACAGCTCTGGGCGAACTGTTGAACTTCGCCATGCCTTAGTTTGTCTGTCGTGGGACGAGGTATAAGAGGCCCAGCTGCTAGTGACCATCTGGCTGGCACGGCAGCCCTTTGTGGAAGGGGCTATAGACGTGCACAGCAGCCTTTTGTTGTTTATTTAATAACTACTCGTATCGGATCCATTCCCCACCTTTTGGGCATGAGAAAGAGGTCAGGCTGGGTCATTGCACTTGGCTAGGCAGACAGGTCTCAGAGCTGGGCTCTGCAGGCGTTCCAGCCATAAGGGTGCATGAGGGGAAAGATGGGGCCAGCCCAAGATCCACAGCTAGCTGACCCATCAGCGCACGCACAGCGGAGGCACCATGACCACAGAGGTCCTAGAGCAGGCCCGGAGTGGAAGGAGGATTCCAGCTCCTCCGGAGGGTTTGACATGGCGCGCCCCTTGCTCTGCTCTTCATTGAGGTTTCTTGGGATGATTACAGCGCCGGTTGTTTATCCGGATCATCTCGCTCTCTCTGACGAAGAAGCCTCTTGAATGAATGAAGCAGAATTTCCAGGCCGGATTCAATGGCAGGTTGGAATGATGCCCACCACTGTTTGTTGTGCTCTTCAGCGACTAACGAATGTGCCCTTGGCAGTGATCAGGCTGCAGTTGCCAACCACACGCTGATTATAAAATCCCCCTGAAGTCAGGCGGTCTTGGTGAAAAGTTCCTTGAAGATTTCAGAAACCTTCCCTGCTTTTCCCTGTTTAAACTAAATTAAGTTGGGCTGTTTCCTACTTATCTGCCTCAATGTAACCGTGTGTTGGCAGCAGGACTAGTTACCTAGCAAGAATGACCCTATCAACTGACACATGCAGCTGCTGTCTGGAGAAGTCTATGGAACTGGCTACAAGTACTGACAGCTTTACACAAGCCTCGTTATACAGCTACACGAGACGGAGGTGCATGGCTTCCACCGCGCTAGAGCAGGTCTGAAGGGGCGTTCCCACCCACCCTCTGCTGGGCGCTTCACCCGGAGAGCCCAAAAGAGAAGTGAGTGCCTGGTGTGAGTCTCCACGCCGTCACTGCTCCTTTGCCCAAGGCCATGCCTGTTGGTTCTTTCCAGGGTACTCGGTTCCGCCCCTTGACTTCGTGTTTGTCTTAGTACCTCCACTTGTCTGTGTCTGGATCTCCAGCCAGACTAAACTACCCCTCTGACCCCAGGGTGCCTTCCCATGGCACAATTATCCACTTAGGCTGGGTCATTCCATTCATTCCTCACTCTGACTCCACTGGCTTTATAGCAAAATCAGAGCGCTCCTTTCCCGTTCTCTCCCAGCATAGCCAGCTCTCACCTATCCCAGCTCACAGACGCCCGACCATGGTGCCCTTTCTCAGCCATCTGCCTGCCTCATGGGAGTGCCAGCAAAGAAGCCTAGGACAGTTCCTGCCTCTTCCCAGGCCTGAGCCAGGGGCCTCTTTGTTCTGTGGACTCTGCAAAGAGGGAGAAGTGAAGTTGCCACACAAGTCGCCCTTCGGCCCAGCAGTAGATTTGGGGCCTTGCAGGCAGGTTTCCTGTTACAGGAGAAATCAGTCACGTGGATCTGGGGATGTTCTTGGTGTAACTTACTTGGTCCTTTCATCCACCAGTCCCCAAACAGAGCTGGTCCCAAATGGCATATGGGCAAGGCCCTTTTCCAGGGAGCTTGGCCCAAACACCAGTGCCTGGCTCCCAGCAAAGGACTCTGCTCCAAAAATGCCTCTAATTAGTGAAATTAACGCAGAGAGCAAATTCTGTTGTTGACTGTATCAGCTTCCCCAAGGAATCCGCACCACACTCCAGTGCCCTCTGGTGACCCCTCCATAACACTGGCTGGATGGGGCTTTTGGGACACCCAGGACTAGCTCGGGATCTGACGTTATTCCTCAGAGAGAGACCCTTGGAGAGCGTGCAGCTTACTTCCCCGCTTTCACTTAGCCAGTGACAGACAGACACAGTAGCAGAACCCGGGCTAACGCCCATTTCTTCTGAGTCCTTCTCCTCCTGGGCGCTTACCCAAGATGATCGTTCTCTTCCTTTGCTGTTTGTTCTGGGCACTGACTGATGCTGAGGCCAAGCTGAACAAATGTGTGTGAGCAGGTAGCTAAGAACTGTGTGACAATCCCTACGCACCTAGTGGTCCTTCTGAAACGCTCTTGACAAGAGGCAGGAACCGTATCTTCTCTTTCCTGTTGCTTTTGCCAGTTCTTTAGGGTATGCTCCAGGCATCTGGCCTATTCCCAGTGACAAAGGGCATTTCCCAGTAGAACAGGAGTTGCTTATTTACGGGTGGAAATGAGTTTTGGTGAGAGTCTGAGCTACAGAATTGCTTGGTTGGTTAAGGCTCGTTTTCTGATTTGAAGTTCAGTCTGCTGCATGCTGTCACAAAGATCCACACCTCCCAGTGAATCAGTCCCTCCGGCTTCAAACCAGAGCTGTTAGCTTTCAGGCATAAATCTCACAAGTGTTCCTGGCACTCTAAGAAAGCACATGACATCTGTTTTCCTATTATTTTGTAAAACTGAAGTGGAATATAGTTCTGGTTCCAAAAGGACTTAACATGAGCTATGGAATCTCTCCCAGGATTTCCAAAGTAATCACAGCCCTTGCTTGTCACACTCAGCACTGAATTATTCTCTTACAAGTAGTTCACAGGAAGCTGTCCTTGAAGTAAGAAGTTCTTTATTAAGATGAAGGACTCAAGAGTCTGGTCACATGAGAAGCAAAATCTGCAGAAAGTCCTGCTCTGCACTGGACAGATCTCATGAAAAATGTTCCACCAGAGCCACTGGCAGGTTTGTCTTGAAGCTGCATCAAGACCCAAATCTGGAGCCAGATTCACCCCATAAGTCCCATGCTGGGCTCCTCAGGAACACATTCAATCAGTGTGAATCCTAGTAAAACTCATTTCTTTAAGTTCATGAAGATTTTTATCAAGAACTCAGAGGGCAGTGTAGCTAGAAGGGTTGATTTTAGTGTCTTCCTGTTATAATTAGACGCCAGTGCTAACCAACGAGGACCAAAATATTGGAAAAGGAAGAAAACATGAGTGACTTCCAGCTACAGCAGGAAGACTTCTTGTTCAGCTTTGTGTGCACATGGAATATAACTCTCCTACAACCAAGATTCCTGATCAGTGGGACAGGATCTCCAGTCTGTCCCCTGAAACCCTCTCTGAGGAGATATTTTTTTCCACAGTTTTAAACCAACCACACGCTCAAATGAAGTGACAGAAACACAATAAAAGATCAAAACGCCCATCACCCGTGAGCAAACACTTTCCACAGAGCGATCACTCTATATCTCAGTCCTCATCCCCAAAGGAAACCTGCCTTCAGAAGGCAAGCCTGGGAGTTTTAAGTTCGTAACTTTACTAGACACTAAAAATCGTCAGCTGAATAGAGTCCCTGGATTTATGGCTTATCATAACAATCTATAACCTACTAAACCTCCCTCCCCACAACTTTTGTCTCCCTCCTATGATTGGAGAGATGTTAACAGGCCACTTCATCTTGAATGGTCCTTTGAAATGTGTGCTAACTCCTTACGCTCAACAATCTGATCCACCTTGTACTCAGAATGTCACAGCTAAATACATTGCCCAGACCTGAAGACGAGTAAGCTTGAAAGCTCTCAACAGAAGCTGGTCCGGTAAAAGATATTCCCTCACCCACCTTATCTCTCTGCGATCCTGGGACCAACATGGCTACACCACCACTGCATACAACAATGGAGGAACTAAACTAAGTCACCCAGGCAGGAAATATATGGTTGCTCTTTGTACTTGGAAAGACACAGTCACTGGCCGAGTTAAACGTGCCCAAGAGGCCAGGTGATGCCAGCAGGCCATGTGTACTTTCTGGAAGTTGTTCTTCTGTGGGCCTGAGTCGAAGAACTGACAGTAAAGGGCAGGCTTTAATGGAGTCAGTGGACATGGTCCATCTTCTCAAACCGCCATAGAATCAGGCATGATGAGCACACTCTGCTGAGCAGAATAGGGTTGGCCACGGTGTAGGCGGAAGCTTACCCAGTCCCTACCTGTCTTGGCCTCTGGCCTCAGCAAGGGAAACTGGTGCACTTTCCTGAGTGCCAAACACACCATTAGAACGGCTGTACGGGGGCACGGGTGCGTGTACATTTTCCGTGCTCCAAATCTAGCTTGTTCACCTTCCCCTTTTTCTTTTGTACGGTAACCAGGAAACTACTCATATGACTGTAGCAAGCTCATCCCGTGTGACACTAAGCACTGGTGTATTCACACCCTACACACTACTGTAGTAATAGTTTACAAAACATGCCTTGTACGAGACTATTTGAAAACTAAGAACTCATGGGTCATCTAATAGTCGGGCATGATTTGTGCACGTGGTAGACACTGAGAGTTAGGGATATATGCTAGAAGTATGACTAAAGAATATTTAAACCAGAAAGTTGGTGTAGTTAGTAAACAGGTCTGCCTAGACAAAGGAATGTGCGTTTGATACACTGACCAGTCGAGTCTTGTTAGCAAAGACAATGAATTTCACATATAAGCAGTAAATAGGATCATCGACGCAGCAGGGGGAAGAGATAACAAGAAACAGAACAACTTGTATTTGAGCAAACACAAGTGGGGGACGAAAGACTTTCCTTCGCCACCAGCCTCCATGTTGCCTTCCTCACTGCTTGAGTGCACTTTAGTTTGAGGGGTAACTCTCAGAAGAATCCACTTCAAAGGTTCACTAGGCTATAAAGACAGAGAATCTGAACTTCAAGTGATAAGCAATTGAATCAACTGATTGTATACAATATCATTGTATTATAAGAGTCTGTGGAGTGGGATCTTTCCTGAAAGGTAAGGGCACACTGGTGATTAATATCATTGTGAAATGTTTGCATTTCTGAGGAAATATGGGTAATTAATGATTTTATCTTTTAAAGTCTGTGGCCAAACAAGGAGAAACAAGTTCCCTCCCAGGCAGGAGAGAGGGGCCACTACTTACCTGTCTCTTAAGTAAATTACGTGTGGTGGAATCAAGACAATGGACATTCTATTTATATACAGATGGGAGGGAGGAAAGAAAAGCACACGGTCATCCTGCCTCGTGAAACAAAGTCACTGAACTTTGGAAGATATAAGCAGAGACAGACGCCATCTTTGGCACCCATCATTAGACAGACACTAGGGAACAGAGCTTTTACAAGCTGAGAAAGGTGAGTCCTTCAACCACAGGTGGAGAGGGGGAGTTGGCTGAAGTCTCTGGAAACTGAATATAGTTGATAAACCATCTTGAACAACATCTGTACCTTGCTAACTTGTTGCAGACTTTTAGATGTGCGTTATCATGCTCATTTGCTTACAACCCTTTCCAACTTTATTCCTTTTATTTGGCGTCCCTTGACCTGTGTTCTATTGTTAGTACAGTTGTTTTATTTTTACTATAAACCTGCTCAGTGTTGTGTTTAAATAGAAGGCTGTATTTACCCCAGGTGAGTTAGTAAACTGTGATGTGCTTTTGTGTCCTTAGAGGAGCAAACAAACCTTTTTAGTTCTTTGAGTTGTCCAGGAGAGGACTGGATATTGCAGCACACATGGATTTGGGACGGGGAGTGTGTTGGGGTCACCTTGCTTGTCATAACCCAGGCTGGTGGAAGCTGGAGTAGGGTTGTGCTACTGTACGCAGGCCGCTCAGGTCAGAATTGCAAGACCAGGGCTGTGGCTGTGTACAGACACCCAGGATGTGACCTGAGAAGCCTAGGCTGAGAGCTACAATAGCAAAGCATTGTGAGTCCCCCAGGGGTGCATGGCAAGTGATGACACACCTCCTCCCAGGTCTGGGTTGCACCCCCAAACTATCACAGCCAGGGCATGGCTTTTCTGCCATTTCCTTCTATATGCTGAATTTGATACTTCCTGGGCCACCTCACAAATCCACCTGCAACTGTCTTTGCTTAGGAAAGGCTCCAGCAGCGGGGTCAGTAGACTGGCAGCGTGATATAGCGCTGACACTTAGCCGTGCGCAATGTGCCTGGAACTCGCTGGTGACACCATACTGCCTCATTCTTTCCGAGGGACTAAACTTCACCAGATCACCCTCGTGTGTAAATAAAATGGGGTTACAGAATACGAGGGACCCGGGGGGAGGACGATGGGTGAAGGGGTTGCTGATTTTGGCTGGACATATTCCTGGAGGTTTAGTCACATGACATAATCTTTAATTAATTATTAATCTCTAATTCCTGGAGACTCCAAGACAGTCCTGGGGAGTTGGCAAGGAAGGGGGCACTAAGCACATGGCTCAGCTGGGGCTGCAGGGAGGAATTGCAGAATGGGACGATGCTGCGGGGGGGGGGTAAAAATATGGATGGATTTTCAGAAGCTCATTGAGTTTAGTGCAGCACCTGAAAAGGCCTGGATGTGCCAACGAAACTGCTCGGAACCTCGCTGAATGTACGTAGACCACATGTGTTAGGAGGGGACATGGAGGCTGGAATAACCACTTGCTGATTGTGCTTAATGAGCTGTCCTGCGGCAGGTAAAGGGAGCTAATGCGCCATTGCACGACGTGTGCGCTCAGCGCTGAAACTGCCGTCTCTTTCTTTTTCACAGAACTGTCTCAACAAACAGCAACTCCTGGCTGCCATCCGCCAAATGCAGCAGTTCTTGAAGGGGCAGGAAACACGGTTTGCAGAGGGAGTGCGCATCATGAAGAACCGGCTGATAACGCTGCAGAACTCGGTGACGAAAGCTGCCCCGGACCCACAATCCGGTAAAAACCCACAGCTGGCTTTCCAGCAACAAGAGCAGCGGTAGAGCAGCTGGCTGCGGTGTGCACTAGTACCAACAGCCTGCTTCCCCCACCACGCCTCAGCAGGGCCTGGCAAGCTAGCTCCTGGCACATCCCCTGCCCCCCAGGCCACGCTGCACTATGGACCGCCAAGACTTAGGGCGATGCTGCCCCTCTCCCTCGCCCATCTTTGGAAGAGAAGGGGAACATGTGTCCCATCCAAATGGCTCCATACATTGTGGGACAGCCCCCACTACACTTTTTTGCCCCATACCAGACTGTCCGTCAGTCTCATCCCATGGTTGTACACAGATCAGTAGATCAGGAATCTGCCCCAAAGTAGCTACAGGAGATCAGATTCAGTGTGACATGCTCTTCCCACACAACCAGCTCAAGCCTTGTGACCACAGAGTAGCCCATGATCTTAATTTTAGATTTTAAAATTAGGTCAGTCTACTTATAGTGCTCTCTCGCTAAATCCTCTTTCCTGTTTCTGGGGGGGGGGGTGCTTGGTCTCCATATATAGCGGAGATACACGTAGTAATAAATGTCTCTCTCTATGGTCTAGCATGAGATTCGGTTTTCTAGCACATGATAAGCAGAAATCATATTTCCTGGGGAAGACAATGGTGACTGAATGCTTTACTTCTCATGCATCATTGGCAGTGTCAACAGTGTAAAAATTGAAGACTTGTCTCCACTGGCACTTCACAGCGCTGCAACTTTCTCACTTAGGGGTGGGGAAAAAAAAGTCTCTCTGAGAGCTGCAAGTTTCAGCGCTGTAAAGTGCCAGTCTAGACAGTGCCCAGCGCTGGGAGCTACACCCCTCATGGGTGCGGCGCAACTCCACAAGCCAAGTTAAAGTGCTGCCAGTGTAGACAAGCCCTGAGAGATGTCAGGTGACATTTATAGAAGCATCTTTGGAGAACAAGTCCCATTGAAATGTGAGTCACTTAGGGTCTTTTGAGCCCCTCCCCATCCTCTGCATCATTCTTACTTCATTCTCCTCCATCTGTTGAAAGGAAGGTAATTTCCATACTGACTCTCAAGTTTCCCAGCCTTTTCACTGCAACATTGCGTATTGTTTTACATTGCTGGCATCGAAAATTTAAAAAGTTGTAGAGGAGCTTTAAATTAAGGGCTGGGGGAAAGCTGACAGGTACAGAGGAACACGGAGTTCGGCCAGAGACTTCCCTTAGGGGAGGACTTATTAAAAGGGATACTCGATATCCTAGTGAAGAGGAGAGGATAAAAGTTGATTAAGTACGGGTCGGAACTGAAGACAAACAGTCAAATGAAAAAGCGTCCCATTCAGTTACATCACAGGAAGGCAGACAACCAAACACGGACACATTTTATAAGTCCTTATATACAAATGCTAGAAGTCTAAATACTAAGATGGATGAACTGGAGTGTCTGGTATTAAATGAGGATCGTGATATAACAGGTATTACAGAAATTTGGTGGAACAATTGGTAATCAACGGGACACAGTAATACCAGGGTACAAAAAGGAATTAAATGACAGAGTAGGTCACACTAGTGTGTGCGAGGCCCTATATGGGAAAGAGAGCATATTAAGTAAATCAAACGGTACCATAGAATCTCCATGGAGAGAAATCCCATGCTTTGAACAATAAGAGTATAGCTGTAGGAATATACTACCAACCACTTGACCAGTATGATAACAGTGACTGTGAAATACCCAGGGACGCTAGAGAGGCTAAAAAACCAGAAAACCCAATAATAATGGGAGATTTCAACTACCCCCATATTGACTGGGAACGTCACCTTAGGACAGGATGCAGAGAAAAATTCTAAACATCATTAAATTATTGTTTCTTGGAGCATTTTGTCCTGCTTCCCACAAGGGAAGAGCCAATTCTTGATTTAGTCCTAAATGATGCATAGGATCGTATCCAAGAGATGAATATAGTGGAACTGCTTGGTAATAGCAACCATATTATAATTAAATGTAACATCCTTGTAGGGTGGAAAATACCAAAGAAACCAACCACAGTAGCATTTAACTTCAAAAAGGGGAACTACACAAAAATGAGGGCGTGAGTTAAACAGAAATTAAAAGGAAGGTCACAAGAGTGAAAAGCCTGCAAACTTCATGGAAGCTACTAAAAAATGCCATAATAAAGGCTCCAACTACATGTATACCCCAACAAAAAAAAGTAGGATAAAAAAGCCAACAGGTTTCAGAGTAGCAGCTGTGTTAGTCTGTATCAGCAAAAACAACGTGGAGTCCTTGTGGCACCTTAGAGACTGACATACTTATTTGGGCATAAGCTTTCGTGGGATATAACCCACTTCATCAGATGCCTGGAGTGGAAAATACAGTAGCAGGTATAAATATACAGCACATGAAAAGATGGGAGTTGCCTTAGCAAGTGGGGGGTCAGAGCTAACGAGGCCAATTCACTTAGGGTGGATTTGGCTCATTCTCAACAGTTGACAAGAAGGGGTGAATATCAACAGAGGGGAAATTACTTTTTGCAGTGACCCAGCCACTCTCAGTCTTTATTTGGGCCTAATTTAATGGTATCCAGTTTGCAAATTAATTCAGTTCTGCAGATTCTCATTGAAGTCTGTGGATAGCAAAACAGCAGAGGAAGACTCAGAGGCAAAAAGGCATCCTCTAAAAATTGGAGGTAAAATCCTACTGAGGAAAATAGCCAGAAGTATAAACTCTGGCAAGTCGACTGTAGGAGCATAGTTAGGCAGGCCAAAAAAGAATTTGAAGAGCAACTAATTGTTGTGTCTTTTGCAAACAATGAAATTGTCTGTAAGTATGTCAGAAGCAAGAAGCCTACCCAGTACTCGGTGGTGCTATTAGCGTGTCAAGGTGCTAACGGAGCACTCATGGAAGACCAGGCTGCGGTGGAGAAGCTAAATGAATTCTTTCCATTGGTCTTCACTGCAGAAGATGTGAGGGAGAGTCACACACCTGAGCCATTCTTTTTAGGTAACAAATCTGAGGAACTGTCCCAGATTGAAGGGTCTGTAAAGGAAGTTTGGAACAAATTGATACATTAAATGGTAATAAGTCACCAGGACCTGATGGGATTCACCGAAGAGTTCTAATGGGACTCATATGAAATTGCAGAAAAACTAACTGTGGCATGTAACTTATTGCTTAAATCAGTCTCTGTACCAGATAATTGGAGGATAGCTAATGTATAGATGATTTTTTTTAAAAAAAAAAAAGTTCCCAAAGTAATCCCGGCAATTACAGGCCGGTGAGCCTAGCTTCAGTACCGGGCAAATTAGATGAAACTATAGTAAGGAATAGAATTATCAGATGCATAGATGAACACACTATGTTGGGGAAGAGTCAACACAGCCGCACCAGACTATTAGAATTCTTTGAGGGTGTCAGTAAGCATGTGGACAATGATATAATGTACTTGAACTTTCAGAAAGCCTTTGACAAGGTCCCTCACCACAGGCTCTTCAGCATAGTAAGCTGTCATGGGATAAGAGGGTAGGTCCTATCGTGGATCAGTTACTGTTTGAAAGATAGGAAACAAAGGGTAGAACCCAAATGATCAGGTTTCACAAAGGAAAGTGGTAAATAGCACGATCCTCCAGGAATCAGTAGTGGGACCATTGCTGTTCAACATATTCATAGATTATTTGGAAAAAGGGGTAAACAGTGAGGTGGCAAAATTTGCACATACAAAATTATTCAAGTTAAGTCCAAAGCTGACTGCAAAGAGTTACAAGGGATCTCACTAAACTGGTGACCACTAGTCAACAAAATGGCAGATTAAATTTAATGTTGATTTAAAGTAATGCACATTGGAAAACATAATCCCCACTATACAAACAAAATGATGGGGTCTAAATTAGCTGTTACCACTCAAGAAAGAGATCTTTGAGACATTATAAATAGTTCTCTGAAAACATCCACTCAATGTGCAGTGGCAGTCAAAAAAGCTTATAAGGAAAGGAATAGATAATAAAACAAAAAATATCAAACACCACTTGATATATCCATGGTATGCCCACACTTGAATACTGAATATAGCTTTGGTCACCCTATCTTGAAACTAAGAAGCTATATTTGAATTAGAGAAAGTACACAGAAGTGCAGCAAAAATGATGAGGGGTATGGAACAGCTTCCATACAAGGAGTGATTAAAAAGACTGGAACTGTTCACCTTAGAAAAGAGCAGACTAAGGGGGGATATGATAGCGGTGTATAAAATCATGAACCAGGTGGCACCAAGTAATACAGGAGAGTTATTTTCCTCTTCACATAAGACCCAAACCTGGGCTCACCCAATGGAATTAATAGGTAGCAGGTTTAAAACAAACATAAGGAAATACTTCTTCTCACAACGCACAGTCAACCTGTGGGAGGAACCTGTTGCCAGGGTTGTTGTGAAGGCCAAAAGGAGAGTTAAAAGAGAATTAGATAAGTTCATGGAGGATAGGTCCATCAATGGGTATTAGCCAAGATGATCAGGAATGGAACGTCATGCTCTGGGCGTCCCTAAACCTTTGACTGCAAGAAGCTGGGACTGGTTGACAGGTGATGGATCATTCACTAATTGCCCTGTTCAGTTCGTTCCCTCTGAGCATCTGGCACTGGCCACTGTTGGGAGATAGGATAGTGGGCTAGATGGAGCTTTGGGTTGACCCCACATGTCCGTCCTTATGTTCACATTCTTTTGTTATTACTTGATCCAGATCTTCATGGTTGTGACTTATGTCCATCTAACAAGATCCAATGGCTGGAGCTCAAGCTAAATTAAATGCGGCTAGAGATAAGATACACATTTTTAACACAGAATGGGCATTAACCATAGGAACAACTTACGTCACCTGCAGTACATAAATCAAGCCTGGATGTCTCTCTCAAAAAATCACTGTAACTCAGCCGCAAGTTATTGGGCTGGATGCAGAAGTCACTGGGTAAACTTCTCTGGGTGATACTGGAAGTCAGAGTAGATTATCATAACGGACCTTCTGGCCTTGAAATCTATGAGTTGCCTTGCAATTCATTTGCACAGTGCGAATGACTCCCCAAGGAGCTAGGCAGTGGAGAATCAAGCCCTTCCAATTCAACTTTCTAGGGAAGTGTTGTCTAGTGTGTAAAACAACTGTTCTGAATCAGGAGACTTTGGTTCTTTTTCTAGCTCACGTCAATGAGATGGGATTGGATGCTATCCTGCTAGCAGATTAATACCTTTTACGTCAAAGTCTCTTTCACCTACAGAGCAGAAGTATGCACAGAATGAAAGTCTCTCACAATGGCATTTCCATGAGAGACATGATCTGTACATGTATGGTCAAGATGTGGTCAGTTTCTCAACTCGGCCTACAAACTGCTTTCAGACGCCCTTATGGTGAGCTCCAAAACAACTCTGACATAGCACTAATTCTGATTTCCCAGACGTCCATGGAAAGTTCCACAGTAGGCCATGGCACCCGTTGTAAGTAAAATGCACATCCAAATGGCAAGGTGTAAATGAAAAGTCCTGTGGTTTCCTTTTCAGTTTCATGGTATAGTTTGGATGTTACTGATTCACTTTCTTATCTGACATTGCTGTAACATAACAGACTTGATAGCGCACTAAATGGCATACCCAGAGCCAAGAGCTTTGACTTAGCAGAAGTGCCTTTGGCCAAACGTCTTCATGATACAGGTGAAGATTCAGATCGCTGGCCTTAGCTCCGAGAGCTGGCTGAGTGTTATCTGGAAACTTTGCCACTGGGGGCAAAGAGTGTCTAAGAACCTTTCTGAGTGTGCTGCATAAAATTCACTGCTGCCCCGTGATGCTAATAAAACAACGGAGCAGAGAATGGAGTCAAACTGACAGGCTGGAACGCACACTTAAGAAATCCCAGCATCCTTTTTCCAGAGCTGACCCACCTCTGGGAGCCTGCAAAACCCCCCACCCTCTGCTCTGCTAATGATACAATAGCCCTTTCATTCACAGACCTCTCTGCATTCTGCACTCTGCCCCTCCACCTGGAATGGCCTCCCAATGCCTGTCACCTGGCTGTGGCGACGCGCTTGGAGAACCCCATTCCGTAGGTGTTGGGTGAGCCTTCAAAACCATCTCACCTTTTACCAGCCGTTTCAAACATTAACGGTGGTGACACAAACCGGCCCCTGACACAGTCCCTCTTGTTGCTGCGCTGGACTTGCTACAGGGAGGCATTCAATGGGGGCACATTTACATACAGCACTGGAGCTAGGGGACAGGAATACTGAGCCTCGCCGTGGGGGCTGACGCTGTTCGCATCACCATGCACTCAGGTACGGTCTTTCATTATGGTCTCACACCCTGGATCCCTGCCTCATGCAGGGGGCAGGTGGGATACACAAGGAGCTGAATGAAGGTTGCATGGCCCTCCATAGATTTGACACTTGTGACTTTTGATTGCTCAACATGGCAACCTAAACTTTTCACACCGTTTGTGCAGGTGTGAGATCTCCTGCCTATTGGCGCCAGGGGCAGGAAGCATTATGCCCTGTAGTGTTGGCAGGATCAGGCCCTTAAAAGCATAGGCTGCAGAGCCAGGGGGCCTCCCAGGCCATGGGCCAACGACTTTTTGGCCAGACCTCATCTGAGTGGTGCTGCGACCCTGTGCACCAGGTCACAACCCCACCCACTGAAACGTGACCCGGCAGCCCCTCTGTCGTGACAGTGGTGCGGGCAGGCCAAATGTGAGAGAGAGAGGTCGCGACCTGGCACACAGGGTGGCAACACCACTGAGCTTTGGGGGGGGTGGGTGTAGAGATTCATGGGACAGGGGAGTCAGACTGCTGGGGGCAGGCACATGAGACAGGAAGAGGAGGGTTGGGGGCCCCACCACTCTCCATGGTGCTCTGCAGACCCTGCTTCAGAGGTGCTTTTTGGCTTTTTTATCTAAAGAGGTTTAATCTAGCCAGGGGGCATTTTACTCACCGCTGAGATGCATTTCTTGTGCTGGGGAAAGTGAAGTGGTTTCATGTAAAGCAGAAAGATGGCCAGATTCGCTGTTGCTCTACACTAACTTCAGTGGCGCTGCCCTGGTTTACTCCAGCAGAAGATTTGGCCCAGAGCGTGTAACCATTAGGCAATTTTTACAATTGCGTGTTCTCAAATGCTTCATCCCGCCAATGGCTAGTCAGAGCAGGGACCTCCCAGACAGTACAAGTAGGGATGTCATAGAGTCTTCCCTTGCGAGGGGTCTGCTCATTCTTTCTTTCCGTTCATACATGACTAACCATCGGGGCACTGAGGTAATTCTGTCATGAAATAAGCCAGTGGGCTCTGAACACGAATCTATTATTGACATGCGGAGTTTCTTTGCTGGGGACAGGACATTCTTTAATGGTGCAGCTATTTCACTTTCCTCATGTGGTTTGTGAATGTTTTGTAAATGTCAATACTTCACTTTGCTTTCTTGCTGTCAGTCAGAAGACAGCATCTGGAGGAGTGGGCTTTGCTAGCTGAGTTTTCATACACTTTTTCTCTGATGATTATTTCATACCTAATGTAAAATAAACCATGTGTTTCGGGGGCAGATTCTGAGGGCCTTTGTCTAGTTGAATAGTGCCTCACTCTGAGAGTAACCCTACCGAAGTCCATGGAACTGCTTCCAGACTCAGATATTGCTCACTACGAATGAAGGTCTCAGTATCTGGCCTGGTCTTCATAAAATCCTCCTCTGTGAGGATCCATGTCAGATGCTAGGTCTTTCACTATTTAAACACAGGAGGCACGGCATGGCTTGACCAACACCCCTGGGGAACAGCTACCTCAGTGATATCTCTGTTAACCCTGAAAAAGGCATCTTGCTTAACTAATCTAGAAACTATGCTGCAGGTTTCCACAACTGCTCAGACTGTCTGAGGAGGTGGCTTTGTTACTCTGTGGGAACAATACTGAACTGAGAGGCAGAAGACTGTAAGCCAGCTGGCTAGCCGAGTACTGTGTACCGAGTCTCCAGGGGTGGCTAGCATATGGAGTATTTAACCTCAGCGTTTTCCACTGTTCTTTTGCAGTGTCCTGCCCTGCACTGGATGCCCCAATGGATGGTAGAAGATTTGGTACTAAGTACTTTGTGGACCATGAAGTCCATTTCACCTGCGAACCTGGTTTTCAGCTCACCGGTTCCAGCACCCGAGTGTGTCAGGCAAACGGCAGCTGGACTGGAGACGCACCACGGTGCAAAGGTACTTTGCCTTTTCATGCCCTTAGTTTGAGTGTGTGAGCCCATCTCCATGTCGCCGCATAGGCCCAGGGATGCCACACTTAGAGAACAAAACCAGCAGAGCTACCCTACTGGAAAATGTCGTAACATGTTAGTGCGGATGGTTGGTGTGCGGGAAAGACTAGTGCACAGCCTGGGTTCTCCTTGCTGCTATTGCTTCCCCTTGGCTTGTTGGTTATCTCCCCATCTTCAGCTTCTTGCATAATAAGTGCGGTGATGTTGGGGGAGGGGTTGTTTTATCCATTAAGGATTCTTCTCCTGAGTCTTAGCAACCGTACACTCCTTACTGGGTAACAGGCTGGTCCTCTGACCTGGGCATTTAGCTTCGCAACGTTCTGTTCTTTGCAAACACGAACTCCCAGGGACAGGAGATGCCAGGGCTGGTCCCCTCCTGCCTGCAGAACTCACAGCTGGCCCTTTGCAGGCCTCAGCAAGCCCACGTAGTTGGCGATGTGCTTGGACAGTCTCCACTGAGCTGGAAAAGTCATTCGGTGGGTCCCCCTCTTCAGCTTTGAATAATAATGGCTGGATACGTTGCATTGTGAACCGGTAGTTTGGCTGGTTTCCAGCTCTGCGTAACAGGGTCCCCGGCTTGAACAGTGCCCCTCACATCTGTTCCACTTTTCTCATCCTGAGTCCACATGAGCTTCATTTATTGTGCTCAGGGCTAAAGCTCTGAGCATAAAATCAACTCCTTAATAGACATTTTATTTCATAACAATAAAGATCAGGGTCTGAAGCAGCTGGCGCGTCACATTCATAATAATTCCCCTCAGATGCTTATTTGGACGGCCGCCCTGTCCAACATGTGATTGATCCGAATTGGCAAACAAGAAAATTATATCTAATTACCGCTATTAAAAATAATTTCCTGGACAGAAATATGTTTCATGGTGGTTAACAGGCATTTGGCTTAATGCAGTTGCACAAAAAAGGATTTTTTGGTTCTTTTTTTTTAAAGTATGTTTTCCAGAACCACAAGACTGATTGAAAGGGGTATTCGAAACCTGCAGCGCTCACATGGCGCCCTGACCACTGAAGTAACTCAAGAGAAATACAATCCCCGCAAATGTTCATGTACCAGAAGGAAAGACTTTACGCCAATGCAGCATTCCTGCGCTCGGGGGCCATGTTCTCAGTGTGGGGTCCCGGGTTCTGTTCCCAGCTCTCTGCCGCTCAGTCATTCGGTGACTTTGTGCAGCTCATTTAATGTCTCTATGGCTCTGTTCCCTCCGCTATATAACGGGGAGAGGACACGCACACAGGGAGCTCCTCTGAAAGACCCTCTCTACGTGCAACCGATGGAGAATAAATTTACTTTGAAACTATTGCACTCTCATGTATTTCTAATTCACAGATACATTATTGTATCAACAGCTGACCTTTCTACCAGCAGGAGCCATGCATTTGGCTTGCTTTTGGGCCAAATTCTGATTCAATTTACCTCCGTTTAAAATCAGCATGATGCATTGTCATAGAATAGGTCTCTCATTTCAAGGACACGTGTTATTCTTCCTGGTAAAACACTGTGAGTTTCAGGGACACGGCACAGGTGGGAAGGGCTTGTTTGCAAGGGCACTTTCATACTAGTTTGTCCTCTGGCACCAAGTGTTTTTCAAGATTGACCCTCCAAAGTAGCAGGCAGGAACCTGTGGAGCCAGGGCTGTTTGCCAGGTGGGAGTGAGGAATCACAGTGCCTCTGGGGTAGGCCCACATGTAATTTATGCACGGACTCCTCCGCTGCAGAGAACCAGCTGCTTCCCTGGTTGGGGAGAAAAGTTCAAAAATGCCTCCCAAGTGTCCCCCGAAGGCTCGGAAACTAGAGGTGAAATAAAAAGAACCCACAATGTATTAGGGATTTTTTAAAAAAAAATCTCGTGATTGTTTAAACCACCCTTGTGATTTTTGAAGATCCGACTCACAATTTTTGACCACTTGGGGCACTTGGAACCACATCTCACCATCCCATGGTTTGCATGGGGAAGGGCCCAGATCGCACCAAAAGGCAGCTCTTTTAAAGACCTTTCCCCGGAGGAAGATACCCAGAATTACTCAGTGCCTCATGCCATCTCTCCTCAGCACTGCACAGGCCTCGGCACATCGGCCTGATCACAGAGAAAGAGGGAACATTTCGGTGGGAGGTCCTTTGTTAAAATATTGGCAGCTCTTCACAGTAACCCACCCTGGAATCCCTCCATCACTCCCTTGCCCTTGTCATTCCCAGAGCTGGGCTGGGCTTCGTTCCCTTCGGAATGCAACGTTTTGAATCATTCCAAAGAAACTCGGTCAAGCAGCATTTCTAGAAACTGTGCACGAGTTGATCACAAGACACTGACATCTGCTTTCACTTAATGCACGGGGACCTGCCAAAGATTCCCCCATTAAGAAACACCTAGGGGAGAAGAATGATTGATGCTAGATAAACCTCCCACTAAACCACTCCTAACATGGATGCTTCAGCCAGGAAGCCAATGAATGTACAGCGGTTGCTCTATATTCAGGCCAGTTTTAGCTTAGAATGGTAGAAACATGCTCGCCCTGATTTGGATATTTCCATCTTTATACAAGGCAGCATTTCCTAGTGGTTAGAGCACTGGGATGTGACTCAAGAGACCTGCTGTTTTACTTCCGACTCTGCCACTGACTGGTTGAGTCAATTTGGGCAAGTCACTGCATCGCCATCTGCCTATGTTTCCCCAGCTGTAAAATGAGGATAATTACACTGGTTTCCTTTGTAAAGTATTTTGAAATCTACTGATGCAAAGTGCCAGAGAAGCACTAAGTATTACTAGTATTTAAGCTCTTTTAGGGATAGGCTTAAGAGTTCTTTAAAAAAACAACGTGAAAACTCCAAACCCAAGCTCCCTGGGAGCCCCAAAAGTATGCTGAGAAAGAGATCAGAGCTTCACAGGTCTGCTAAAACCAAACTCTTGGCCAGGCGTAAAGTAAATGACCCTGATAAAAACTATCTTTAAAGCAACATGAACTGTTCAGAGTTGGAGGGTTATGAACAAGGGCACCTGTTTTGCTTATGAAGTGTCCATTGATTTTAAAACAATCCCATAACGCTATACAAAGTCAGAACATGAATTACGGCCCAGCAACACCTACGACAACCCAACACTTCAGAATCACAAAGTCACTGACTGCATTGTCCCCCGGCTGATCTTTAGAGATCTCTGGTGCCTCCCACTGAGAAATCTGGGTTCCCCTTTTGCTAAGAGAGTGAACCATCTCGTACCATATGGGGCCTTTGATTTTGTCATTAAGCTTATAAGGAGTTTCTCCGCATCACAAACGTCCCACAGAACTCACTCCGGCTGGCATGCGGAGTGGCTCGCTGGAGGAGCTCGGGGTTAGGGCAGAGTTATGGGAGAGAGTTTGAAAAATAAACCCTGCCACCTGTTATGTGTGAGTCTTTTTAGTACCAGCCATGCCCAGCAATTCGTATGGAAGGGTTGAATATGAGTGTTAATTTAAAGTCAGGCATGTATTTAGGTTGGATGCCATGTGAGACGCATCATATAATTTGTTCTGGATAAAGCCTACATTTGTATCTGTCTTTTGGATCCTAAAATGGTCCCCTATGGCCAATATACTTTTTATAGTCTGGGTAGTTGACATTCACGCAGTGGGGCTCACAAGGTTTAAATAGCTTGGAGCTCGGGAGATTGAAAGTAGTGTTTGTTTAAGGAAATTCCGCACATTGTCTAAAATGCTAATAGTCTATTAAGCTCCCAGCATATACCCCCTGCATTGCTGAAATCACCGAGCGCCATAGCTGTCTATTATGAAGTGTCTAAAGAGATGAACTCAGCCATACTAGATAAGCTGACAGCCTGGGCTGTCTGTAGAAAGAGAATAGAATGAGCTGGGGATAAGGACAGAGAGCCATTTAATCTTCCCAGGCTCAGTATGTAGATGAGAAATAAAGGAGGCTTTATGCAGCCTTCCTTGACATGAAAATGCTTGGCAACCAACGAAACCCTGCATTCCTTTGCCGAACACCTGTGCAGCGACTGACGTGCATTCCACTCTGGGACATGTTGTCTCCCCCCGCAGCTTGTAGGCCAGGTGTTAGTGTGGCCCACTGCACGCAATCCCTGCAGAGAGCAAGCGAGAGGAGAGATTTGGATCTCCGCTGGCAGCGAATTCAAGGACGGGGGCGGTTAATGCTCTCGCACGTCTTGGTCAATAACTTCATGCTCTAGCAGTCCTGAAATATTCAGAATATGCTATTGATGACCGAGCTAGCTCGCCTTTTGGAATTGCTAGCCATGTGGCGTTCACAGCCTGCTTCTTCACTGTCATTCCCTTGAACTAATGAGTTAGGAAGTGAATATGCCAGGCAGGGGTGAAAATATGACTTAGGTGAACAGGAGCTTGGGAGCATTCAGACCAAACTCATCAAGTAAAGATGTCAGGAATCTCAGGATGGATTTTACTTCAGGCTGGATCTGTCCTCTTGAACTCTTTATTGTTTCCAAAGCTGGGGGTTGTTGTCCCAACTTAGGCCAACATGTTCCTGGGGCGGAGGTGTGACTGACTACATTGGGTTCTGCCATCTTTGTCGTTTGACTGTTTATGATTGATTTTAGATTGATTCCCCCAAGAGATGGAGCCAGTCATAGCAAGGGGTTACGTGCTAATAAAACCTATTTGGAAAGATCCTTTGAGAGGTTTATTCCTTTGGTGATGCAGTTAGACAAGCCACCTGCACCAGCAGTAATACACGTACTGATCTGAAACAGCCAAACAAACAAAATGCACCTGGCACTAAAGCCGCCAAGCTGCAATGGGGGTAGTAGTGTCGGACACTCACAACGCTTAAAAATTAAGGCCAAGATTTTTACAAATGGGGGAACCTCAGTGTAAGTGCCTAAATCCCTATTTTAGGCTCCTAAATTCCTGATTTTCAAAAGCACTGAACACCCAGCACACACACACACTCCACCCCATTAACATTTATTGAGGTCTTAGGAGCCTAAATGTTGGCACTCATTTTTAAAATCCTGGTTTAAGCGTATTATTATTATGTCTCATGCATTATTAAAATTATGGGCTTGATCACAGTGTCTTTGCTCAGGCAAAGCTCCCGCTGACATCCACTGAAGGACAGCAAAGTCAGGCCTTACGTCAGGGAAGAGAGAGCCAGTGTAGTTTGTTTTTAAAAATGTTTTTTCCCCTTAGTGATCAGCAAATGCTCGAGCAATCCCTGCCAGAATGGTGGGACTTGTGTGGATGGAGTAAACCAGTACAAATGCTCTTGTCCTCATGGGTGGACCGGTGAGAACTGCCAGTACCAACCACAAACAGGTATGTAACCTGGCGAGGTGTGAAAGAGAAAGAGACTCGAGCAAGGCAGACAACAAATTACGAGGCAGAAGTCCCTGCCCATTCTCAGAGGTCAGCCTCTAACCTTAGAATAAGTCATTTCTATTGTGGGAGCACTTGGAGACCCGCTCCCATTGTGCTGGGCACTGCACAAACACAGAACAAAAGGAGAGCCCCTGCCTCCGAACTTCCAAAGACAATGCACTTTCCAAAATCTGACCCTGTCTCATCAAGGAGGAGAAAAAATGTCAGGTGACTTTGGTAACCAATCACACAACATGATGAATGAATAGCAAATAGTCCCCCGCCCAGGCCCAGCTGCCAGGGACAGAGATCCGAGCGTGCCAGGAGGCAGGCGCAGCAGGAGAAGAACAGAGCCTCTCTCACTCCCCCGTGCCAGGCCAACCAGAAATCTTGGTGGGAACTGACCCTTCATGTCCACCACTACACATCACCCATGCCCCTGAGCAAGAGGAATTGTGATAGAAAATCAAGTAAAATTATATGAACAATAAACTAAAGTCATATGGCTCTAGGAAGAACCAAGGCCAACATTTTCAAAAGTCCCTAAGTGACTTAAAAGTATAATTCCCGGTGATTTTCATAGGACTTAAGCTCCTCAGGGCTAGATTTTTCAAAGTATTTGGGTGCCAAAAGATACATAGAGGCATCTGGTGGAAATTTTCAAATGTGCCTTTAAAAATCTGGGCCTAAGTGCTTAAGTTGCATTTGAAAATGGGACTGAGGCTCTTAAGTGATGTAGGCACTTTTGAAAATGTTACTGCTGGCCTGTGGGCCAGGCGTCCAAGAAGCACTTTGAAGTTTCTTCTCTTCTCTCTGTTAGCCCCGCCTGCATGGAGTGTTACAAACGACCCAGCTTTCAGTCGCAAGCCACGCTGTGCCAAAATCGACAGGACCCAGCACTGCAGCTGCGAAGCCGGCTTCCACATGAGCGGCATGGCAGAAAACAGCATATGTCAGGGTAGGAGACGAGCAGAAATGTCCATCGGTACCTTTCACCAATCTGCTCCCTAGTGCACGTACAACTCATTGAAGCAGCTGAATATTCAACAGAGGCAGCAGCTTTTACGGACGATTGCCGTGCACAGGGCTGCTGGGAAGAGGCTCAGGCTTTGTCTACACTGGACTTTTGTCAGCAAAACATTTGTCGTTTAGGGGTGTGAAAAAACCACCCCCCGAACGACAAAAGTTTTGCCGACAGAACGCGCCAGTGTAAACAGCGCTTTGTTGGCAGGAGAGCTCTCCAGCTGACAAAGCTACCCCTGCTTGTTGAGGGGAGATGGTTTTGGTCAGTAGAAGACCTCTCTCCTGCTGACAAACAGCAGTTAACCAGTGCAGCTGTTGCTAAAAGGTGCATAGTGTAGACACAGCCTAACTGTGTTGATGGCTGGTATCTAGCTGGTATTGAACTGGCCGTATCGATTGTTGTTCATCCTGGCTGCCTCATGGCAAGAATGTGGCACAAGACTCTACATTTCTATTCTGCACCGTCTGGTAGGGGAGGAACCCATCTCTGGACCGCCTAGAAGCTCTAGAATGTCACTAGCCAGTATACAGAAGTGACTGGTGATCTAGGATGCCTCCATGGTGGAGTGCTACACTCGGGACACTTCTGAGAGCCCTGAGGTTCGGGGAGGGGGTGCTCCAGTGTGCTCTGAACATCAGGCTCCATTAAGGTGTCTCAAGATGGGTACCCAAAAATTGAGGCTCCTCCAGTCCCGAGTTACTTCTGAAAATGCTGGGTCATCTGGCTAAGCAAGACGTGGGCTGGACGGGCGCCATTCCCCGAGGCCTCCAGATATGGTGGCGATGCTCTTTCATGCAGCAGGAACATGTTCCCTCCTTTCTTTTCGCTCAGAGACATCTCTTTTGCCTTGCTTCTATTTTTGTTTTTAACATGGCACTGAGCTGTGTGCTGAAGTCGTGATCTCTGCCTAGGTCTGTGCTTTGGGCTCATTTCTTAAATGAAGGCCCTTGGAGCCAGTCCTTGGACAGGAGACCGCTGAGGAGAATCCAGGCACTTCAGGAGATGACAATTTCCCTCTGAGGCCATATGGGACCAATGTCCAGACATGCTGTTACGAGACACTGTGCTTTTGGAGGTGCCATCTTTTGGCTCAGACATAAAATCAAGGTCTTCGTGGCCATTGAAGATCTCCTGGCATTTTTCTGCAAGCCGAGTGGAAATGACAGTGCATTCTACCTACTATAAATCACTGCGCTGCCATTTCAATTGGCTATGGCATGGGCACCCAAACTTGGCAACAGCCAGAACCTACTGGGAACTCACCAGGAACCCAAAACACATATTTTAAGATCAGAAATAAATGATTTCTACTATTTGCCCTACTATTGGCTTAGAACCTGCTTTCACTAGCAAGAAACACCTGCAAACAGAACAGCTTTGCCTTCATCTTGCAGTTTCAAACAGAGACCATGCAAAGGCAACTTTCTGTGTCCCTGCAAGCCACATTGTATCCTGGAGCCAGAATCCCTGCTTTTCCAGGACAAGCTGTTCTCCTCCACTTCCTGTCCTAAACAGCTGTGTCCCATGGCTGCAGCCTCCCAACCCCAAAGCGCCTGCATTTCAGTAATGGATGAAACCATCCCTGTCTGTAAATCACGGTGTTGTGCTCTGTGGATAAATGGGACTGGATAAATATCAAGCATTTTAACCCCAGCTAATCTAGTTATGTCTGTTGCAATTGGGAGCATCCCAAGAACTCCATAACTTGCAAAACCCACCACACTGGCCCTTTCCTTAAGTAAATACTAGTTCAGTTCGCACGCACATTTTGCATGGCCCGCAGCTGCGTACTGCTCGCTCGTATTGTCATATAGCATGGGCTAGAATCAAGCCAGCCAGTTCCAAAGCAGGGGTGAGTCAGATTTCGTCTACACCCCACTAACCACTGAAATCTCTCTGCTCTGGTAACACTGGGCCTTTGCAATTTCACTAGTTTCTCCATGGTGGTCCTGGTGGGAGGAAACCAGCAGTTTGCTCCTATTCCCGGGTGCTCTTGTCCTGACAAAGAGCAAAATGATTGTCCATGGGAGTTCTTTGCTGGTAGGGACCCTTTGGTGCAGGGTCTGTGTTCTATGGGACGGTGTGTTTCCTCTGCAGACGTGAATGAGTGTGAAGTTTACAAGCTGGAGGGAGTCCCTCGTCTGTGCATGCACGCCTGCGTCAATGTTCCTGGCTCTTACCGCTGCTCCTGCCCCAGCGGGTACAGGCTCCTCGGAGACGGGAAAAGCTGTGAAGGTGAGCCAGCGCGCTTGGAGAGCTACGGCAGGCTGGGGCCTGTGGCAGGAAACCAAAGCGCCTTTGCAGAAGCTGTATTATTTTCTGATTTCATGTGTCACTTCCTGTCGCAAAGACCTGCTGGGTCCAACCAAACGTGTGCAGTGATTTTATAGCTAGGAAGACTCCCACTGACTTCAGGGGGCTGAAATCCTCACATGGCGGAGTCGACGGGGAAACTCCAGTTGACTCTCCCTTTCCCAGTGGAAACAAAGTTGGGGAGAGAGGTAAAAGGGCAAGGCAGTGGGATTTCCCCACTCAAAACCAAGCGTGTGCTTTGGTACTTTGTTGAATCAAGGCCTCGACGTTTCCAGCTCTCTGGATTTTATCATGAGTCTGGCGATATTAGGTGTTTCTCTGAAAGCCCCAGCTCCAGGCATCAGGTGCTTGGTGAGAATCTCAGCTTCCCTTTACTCAGGAGTCTGGCTCCAGCCCTCATGGCTGTGGAGAAAAGCTGGGAAAACATGATTCTAATAGCTCAAAAACCAGGAGGCAAATAAAAAGAGCCCAAAGTTTTTTTTAAAAAAAATCTCCTGATTTGAAGCCAATCTCCTAATTTTTTTGTGGTCTGGCTCCTGATTTTTTTAAATGCTCCTGGGGAATGGCACCGACTCCATGGGTGCTTCAGGGCTGGAGCATCCAGGGAAAAAAAATAAGTGGGTGCTTAGCACCCACTGGCAGCCAAACTGCCCTCCCCCCACCCCCACAGCACCTTCCATCCACCAGTGTCTCCCCGGTTATCTCCTCTTCCCTCCTAGTGCCTCCCATGACCACCTGTTCCGTGGCATGCAGGAGGTGATGGGAGGGAGAGAGAGGAGTGGGAACCAGGTGCGTTAGGGGAAGGAGGCGGGAAGAGGCAAGGTGGGGTGGGAAGAGGTGAGCACCCCCCAGGTAGAGAGGAACTCAGCACCTGTGCTCAGGGTCAGCAGTAGGGGTGAATGCTCACTGCTGGATTCTGGGCCATGGCAAAGGGCTTGTCTTCATTACAGCGCTGCTGCGATTGATGCAGCGGGGTCAGTTTAGCAGGTCTAATGAAGAAGACCCGTGAAATCGACGGCAGAGCGCTGTCCAGTCAACTCCACCGGAACGAGGGGAGTAAGGGAAGTCGGGGGGAGAGCGTCTCCCGTCGACACAGTGCAGCGAAGACACCGCAGTGAGTCGACCTGAGTCACGTCGACTCCGGTTACGTTATTCACGTAGCTGGAGTAGGGTAACTCAGGTCGACTTCCCCCAGTAGTGTAGACACAGCCTTTAAAGAGTTCTCCAGTGTGGCAGAGAAGGGAAGGGAAGGAGGGAGCCATTAGGCTGGGCTTCAGCAATACCTTCCTCCCACTGTCATCCCTTTTCCAGGGCTGCAGGGCAGTGGCCTAGCAGCTGACCTCTGGCTGGCTCTTCTCCGGCTGGGGACTCTCCCACATGGGAGTTGAGGGCGGTGTCCATGCCCTTTGTGGGAATGGAATGGCGCAGAGTTGAGTGCTGGGCCACTATGCTTTTTAGGAAGCACATTATTTAGCCTCCAGCTGTTGTTTTATCTGTGTGGCCCTCTCCTCGGTGGGTGTCTCTAGCTGGAGGTGACTAGCTAGCGAAGGAAGGCAGCCTCCAGTTGTCACAGGAGTTGGCAGGTCAAGTGAAAAGATTTTGCTACACTTGAACCGCTGCTGCTGCTGTAGCACTTCAGTGTAGACGCCGCTGGTGCCGACAGGAAGGGTTCTCTCATCAGCATAGTTAATCCACCTGCCTGAGAGGAGGTAGCTAGGTCGAAAGAAGGATTCTTCCATCAACCTAGCACTGTCTACACGGGGTTATAACCCCTCCTTCCAATTTCCAGCCTAAATTTGTCCATTTGTTCTTGTGCCAACATTTTCCTTTAGCTTAAATTGCTCCTCACCCTCCCTGGTATTTACCCCCCGGATGTGCTTAGAGAGAGTGATCAGTTCCCCTCTCATTTTGCTCGGCTAAGTTCTTTCAGCCTCTTCTCAGAAAATAGGCCCTCCATTCCCCTGATCATCCGCATAGCTCTTCTCTGCACCTGTCTCAGTTTGAATTCACAGGAAAAAAACATTGCTGGTTATTTTAAAAGATTTGCCTAGACCAGGCTGGAATCGTTTGGGTGAACAGATTTTCATAAAGAATGGCCTTTTCTCAAAAATGAAATTCACTATGAAAAAGCATCAGTTTCATCAAACTGTTTGTGGTTTTTTGTGAAAAATTTAGTTCCTTTTAATTTTTTTTTGGTGGGGGGAAGGAGCAATTATTGAAAACATACAATTTTGATAATGGGTTGATAAGATTTTCAATTAAATTATTCTATCCATATTTTTTAAAAACCAAAAATAGGTCAGTTTCAAACAACTCTGTAATTTTGAAATTTGTCACAAAAATAGATTTTTATTTTTTCTGCTCTAGTTTAGACTTTCTTTGATTTTCCTGGGCTAGCCAGGGTTAATATATACAGACAGAGGTTATAGTACAAAAAGCACCCCGTTATGTGCCGGAAGGACAGAAGAAAGGAAGAGATGGAGAATGCTATCAAGTCTGAATGATTTTCATTAGATTTTTTTTAAAACTCACTTTGCTGGAGATGGGTAACGTGTATTTAGAAGGGGCTGACTGTAGGGTAAAGGGAGGAAGAGGAACCAGGTGAAAATTGCTGCTATTGTGTTTTCTTCCTTATATTTAACCATTTAACCACTTTAGAAGCTGTTATGATGCTAATGGGTTAAAAGGGGATAAGACCCGCCCCGACCCAAAAAATCAAATTTCCCCAGTAATGAGATGAAATGTAGGTGGACAAGAGTGAGTGATAATGGAGTCATCAGTGTTAACCCTTTCAGCTCGGTAAAACACCATTTAATGTTCGTTACAATTGTTTCTAATGAGGCAGATATCATGAGAAGGGAGTGGAAATGTCTTTGACAACGCGAACAAGGCGGAGTCGTACTGCTGTGTGAAGTCTTTCAAGGGCAAATCTACTCTAAAAAATGGCCCTTTCTTTCCCTTCGTAAAAGGGAACATGTTTTATAGGCGGCGTCGAAGGCCGGCGGCCATGTCAGGCCCTCAGTGCTGACCGAGGGTCACTCTTCTGCACTTTACGCAGTTGCCGCTGGCGGCTCTGTTAGAATCTCACCGTTTTGCAGATATCGATGAGTGCGGCCTGGCCCAGCACAACTGCACCCGGGGCACGACGTGCATTAATACCGGAGGAGGCTTCCAATGTGTCAGTGCCGAGTGCCCTCGGCCCAGCGGCAACGCCAGCTATGTGAAAACATCGCCATTGTAAGTAGTAGGGGACGGCGAGAGACTCGTCAGAGGAAACAGCCCAGGGCTGAGAAGCTCAACAGGATATTTACCTTTAGGAATGACAGAGTTAAAACAGGCCTGCTTTGGAGAGGTCACTGTTGTCCCCAGGGACAGGGCTCCTCTAAGGGGAAAATCTCCCTTCCCAGGTTGTTCGGCTGGAAGTTAGTTCAGTTCTTCATTTGGCTAACTTCAAACTTGGGGAGCATCTTGAAGAGGGGTGCACTAGTCCAAGCGGGAATTATTTCAGGGTGTTCCTATGGCCTGCGCTATACAGGAAGGAAACCTAAATAGTCACTCCCAATGGCCCATTCAGGCTGTAATCATCTATGAATATAGGGTTAAATACCATTCTCTGGGTGAGATCTTGGTCCTGTTGATGTCAGTGGCAAAACTCCCATTGACTTCCCTGGTTTCCACCCTCAGGTTCACCTAGCAGAGCTCAACCCTTCGTACATGCCTTGGCCTCCTCCAGGCGTTAGAGATCTGTGTGGGAAACACGGGCCAGCATGCATTTCGTGTCCCCTGCAGTGCATGAGCCAGGCCGGGTGTCTGCTACAGCCCCAGCTACAGAGCCTGGCTTTCTAGCTCCAGCTCTCCTGAAGTCTGTCTACACTGCAGCGGGGAATGACCCTCCCAGCCCGGGAGACAGGCTCCTGCTAGCGCACTAAGACGAGCAGCGTGGATGTCTGGGCTACTCCTCGGAGCTCAGGCCCAGCAGGCAGGATGCGGGGGTCTGAGCTCAGGTGGCTAGCCTGAGCCCCTGCTGGGCTGCAGATCCACATAGCTATTGTTAGCGTGCTAGCCCAAGCCCCCCTAGTACAATCCGGCTACCCAGGCTGGCTCCCACCTCCTGTGTAGACATACCCAGAGAGGCTCGTGCATCTAGGTTGGGAGGCCCGAGTTCAGTCGCTAGTGGGCCAGAGTCTGTCCTTAGTTACAGAGGTATAAATCCAAACTCATGTCATCAACTTCAGTGGAGATCCCGCAGACTTACGTTGGGGTAACTAAGAACAGAATTTCAGGAATCCAAGCCATGAAAGTGCTGACTCAGATCACTAGGCCGGGAGTCTGCAGCGGTTCGAGAGCTTCTTTATCACCAGGTTACATTGGGGAAGGTACTTTAGGAAATGGGTGGGAAATAAATGAGACAGTCAGTTCTCCACACGATCGTTAGTGGCTCCTCAGACACAGAACAGAACACAACGCCCGAACGGCACTGAGGTAAGGGTGCACAGGCTCTTCCCGCTTCCAGAACTGTCTTAACCCTTGTCCTCTCTTTCATTGTTAGCCAATGTGAACGCAACCCCTGCCCAATGGACAGCAGATTGTGCCACCATGCCCCAAAGTCCATCTCCTTCCATTATCTCCCTCTGCCTTCCAACCTAATAACCCCCACCCCCCTCTTCCGCATGGCAACCGCCTCCGCCCCAGGCCGGCCTGGGCCTGACAGCCTGCGCTTCGGGATTATTGGGGGCAACAACCGAGGGCATTTTGTGATGCAGCGCTCCGACCGGCAGACGGGAGAACTGATCCTTGTGCAAAGCCTGAAAGGACCCCAGACCATCGAGGTGGAGGTGGACATGTCCGAGTATCTGGATCGCACCTTCCAGGCGAAGCATGTCTCCAAGATCACAGTCTTCGTGTCTCCCTATGAGTTTTAAAGCGTCACAATTTCTGCAAGTCAGCAAATAACCTGCCGCAAGGACTGTTCCTGTTCATCCCTTGCTTTCTTTCAGCACTGACTCGGACGAAATTCCTTCCTTTCGAAATGGCGAAAGGCCGCAGCGCTGCAGCAGTTCTAAAAAACAAGACCTTAAAAGCCCAGTGCTGAGAGACAGGACAGCCACATTACTCTGGCAACGCCAGGATGGGTCTTGCAATAATCTCAGACTCCTTTGTTCTTGAGAAGTTTTGACTCTGGACACTTCTGACTTTGCTTCTCACCATCTTCTGTAGCAATGCTCCGGGAACACTAATCCTAGTAACAGAGATGTAGCAATGAAATCCAGATTTTAGCCTATATAAACCTCCATAGAGTAAATATCCTTCCATCAGATTTCAGGTTGATTTGTCTGCTCCGTCTCCTGGCTGGTTTTACACTCCCATACATGGAAAACAGCCAGCGAAGTGGGAATGAAATCCTGTGCTCTCTGGCAGCTGTACTTGCCCAGAAATCAACCTGCCCTGTAGTCAGATTAGCAACCGGCCACACACCCAACAGTTATCAGAGACACGGTAACAAAAAGTAGCCTCCCCAATCATGGAAAAATGGGCTAGTGTGAAATCTTTGAACATATGGATGTTGCTTATAACTCCTTTGTCCTCGTCCAAGCCCCTTAAAAAGGCATCCCAAAGCATTTGCCCCCATAAAGGGTCGAAGTCTGTAGATGTCAATTAACTAAGGCCATGAACATTTTTTAGAAAACTCAGTTGAACCGGTTTGCTGAATAGAAGTGTACACAAGTGCAAAGAGCTGGTAGCACACGCTGGGCGTGGTACCCAGCTCTGTAAGATTATCTGCAAGCCAGCTCCGGGCTAGTGGCTTAGTTCTCCTGTCGTTCTAGTTCTGTTTGTTGCTACTGAGTGTGGTCTACCAAGGGCAGGATCCTGTTCCCATGCAAATCACAGGGGAAGCGGCCTTCAGTGTAGTGGTGCAGGATGAGGTTCCTTGAGTTCTGAATTGCACCATAGTGTGTGGGAGTTCTGTGGCACAGATGGATCTCCAGTGGAGTAGGCTGAGACCACCAATTGCTTTCACTCGTAACATAACCAGAGTTGGAATCCAAGTCTCATGTTTAGCGAAGGGTAAAATGGCACCAAAATAACCCATATCAATAGCACAACATGCTATAGTTACAGATTACAGTCAGTATATAGTACCTTGACTCCCTCCTGAAAGCGATAAGGTATTTGTCGCTTTATTAGCAGAAACCACCAAGCACAGGTAACATGGAGATACCATTTGTCGTTAAAAAAAATATACAAAGTCAAGGCCTGTTCTACTCTCTGTCATGAGCTATTTTCCTTCTTAAAGAAACATTTCAGAGTAAGACTATTTGTTAAAATATGTATTTATGAGAAAGCAATTAAGGTTTAAAATCCTGTCATGAAAATACCCTTTGGATTGTAATAGATGCTAAGCTTTCTATAGATATTTTGATCCCTCCCATAGAGTTTGATGGACTTCCCCCTCCCTTTTAAAGGAGCTCTTGGATGGTTCTAAAAACTATTGAAAGGAGATCATTGTGTATTCAATTCTACAGGCCAGATTCTGAGCTGGTGTGAATCTGCATAGTTCCATTGATTTCAGTGGAGTTACTCCAGATGTGTACTGAGCTCAGAATTTAGACCCAGTCCCCCTCTTTTTAGACTTTTCCTTAGCTCACATCAGACCATGAAAATGGCCGGTTTTGTGACATTACCATGCCCCATGTCTTGCATTGTGAATGCAGAATAGTGTGTGATCTCTTATGGTGCTTGGGACAAATTCTGCTCCCAGTTTCACCTTTGCAGCCCTAGAGAGGCTCAGAGGTCAAATTCACCCCCGGGGGTAAATACACTGGCATTACTCCTGGGAAGAATTTGGCTCAGTGGGTTGATAAACAGTGAAGCCGGCAGCAGAATGTGGTGTTGTGCATTCAGCTGCCATCCAGCTAGGGATTTGGGGTTTTTTGTTGGTAGTTTTTAAGCCTGCTCTCAGCACGTTACTCCAATGGCTGCTTCTCAAACTTCCTTCATCAATAAGATGAAATGTCTGTTTCTTTTCAGTACCCACACCCTGTGGAGAGAGCTTCGTGCTCCTTCCTTTTATGCTATAGTATCATCAGACACAGGGAGAAGACTAGAGGCCATGCTCACATGGCTATATAGGAGGGTCCGACACACAACACCTACTTTTGTTGACTGCGATTCCCCATGGAACCCTCCCCCGCCCCCCAGCACATTCATGGTAGACTCAAACCCACAGACTTTCCCCCAAATGGGGTCTGAGCTAATACCACTGAAGGCAATGGGAATCTTTCCCTTGGTTCAGTGGGCTTTGGATCAGGCCCCTGGTGCACAGCCCCACAAATAGCCCCATGGGGGAGTGGTTAGCTATCGGACCCTGGGCATTTCTTTCCCCTGGCAAGTGGTACCAATGCTGACCCAGATTCTCCACCAGTGTAGAGGTGGGGTAGCTCCCTTGAGATGCTTGCCTACACCAGCTAAGACTCTGGCTCATTATCTTTGCCTAATCCTGAAGCAACTGACATCTGATATTTGAAGTTCCTGGTGGTGTTTAATATAAATACACATGCACTCGGGACGTTGCTTGGTAGGCTTTCTACCAATCCAATAATATCTCCCGGGTTAGGCCTGTGCAGCTGTGTTAGAGCCAGATACAAGCACCCTGGAGACAGACTATGGGCTTTCTCCTCTCAGTTCAAGCACAGATAGCTGCAACCAGCAGGGCAGATGTGCACTTCCCCTGGGGACTCCAACACAGAGAGGCTGGGGACCAGAGTATAGAGACCGCACTGGTGCTCTGTTGCTGCACAGGGGTATGAGGGAGCCCCTGATGTCTCAGCCCCTCCTTGACCTTTCACACCCCACAAGCAGGAAAGCAAAGACAGACTCTACAATGCCTTGTGGGCAATCATAGTACCAAGTTTTCATGGTACTTTTTATCAGTGGATCTCAAAGGGCTTTACTCCCATTTTACAGATGGGGAAACTGAGTTATAGCAAGGTGAAGGGGCTCGCCCAAGATCACCCGGCAGGCCAGGGGCTGAGTATCTCCTGGGTTGCAGTCCAGGGCTCTAGGCACTTCCCCTTCAAAGACCAAGTTGTGTCACATCTGTGGCACTGGAGGGAGTTCACTGACTTGTCAAGTAAATGAAACTGCAGAAACAAACTAGCACTCCTTCCCCCTGGCAATCACCATTGCGTATGGAGGCCTCAGATGAGCCCTCCGAAATGTGGCTAGGTTGGCACAGTCTAAACTTACTGTACATGTCCCAGCCCGGTTCCCACTGCAGGTCAGAAGGCCACCGTCTCTCCACTCAATGTTGGGCAATGAATGAGGGCAAAAGGGGATAGATATGTTTGCTATCAGAGCTCAGTGTGACCCTGCTGGCCTGGGCATGTGAGTTTAACCCATTGAATGCAGCCAAACCCCTCACCCACCTTTCAGTAAAAGGCCATTTCCCCAGATCTACTCGGTTGTAAGTACTCATAGACTCTAAGGTCAGAAGGGACCATTATGATCATCTAGTCTGACCTCCTGCACAATGCCGGCCACAGAATCTCACCCACCCACTCCTGCAATAAACCTCTCACCTATGTCTGAGCTATTAAAGTCCACCAATCATGACTTCAAGGTGAAGAGAATCCTCCAGCAAGTGACCTGTGCCCCACTCTGCAGAGGAAGGCAAAAAAATCCCAGGACCTCTGCCAATCTGCCCTGGAGGAAAATTCCTTCCCCACCCCAAATATGGTGATCAGCTGAACCCTGAGCATGTGGGCAAGACTCACCAGCCAGATGGCCGCACTGGGTGAACAAATGCCCTGTGATTAACCTGGATTTCATAAATTCGCTGCTTCTTTTGGCTGCTTCCCGTCAATATCCTGGCACAGCTTTTCCAGTCACTCAAACAAAATAAAACCAAGAGGCGCTTGCATTGCTGGGTGCCAATAGGAGAACCTGCATATAGAGAGATTGTTAGAGCTCCATCCTGGCTAAGCAGCCCCACGTACAGGTCCGGTTTTGAGAGTGGCCTTGGGCTTGATGTTGAGACCCAGTGCATGACAGAAGTGACCTGGTCATCCCTCCCTTAGAGGAATGGGAGATTTAAGCTGTGCACCCACATGAGCAGCCTAGAGCAGCGCTAGGACAGGCCTGGCCCATGCCCGCAGCCCTAGCTGGGCACTAGGATGGCTGTCACAGCTCAGTGGTGGGAGGGGAAATAAGTGACAGCTGCAGAAAGAAACAGGGGAGGAGAACTGAAATCAATGTTTCAACCAGAATTTGGATTGGGGTCAGGCCTGGGAAGGAGACACCCATGCTCAGAGCCCCAGGAGCGGCTACTGCAAGGAGCATGAAAATGAATGAAACTAGCAAGCCATGATGTGCTGGAATGAAAAGGAGATCATCAGCACATGTCTGTCGCATTGCAATAGATAAGGGGGCTGCATCAGAGCAATGGGCCCGCCCACAAAGGCCCTCTTCACACCATAAAAAGATTCAGGCAGACAAGGGAACCATAGGACAGAATGAAAAGGCTCCCCAGAAACCCTGAAGTCCAGTGCCAACCTGCAGCATCTAATCTCCTTCCTGCTGATCCAAGTTGAAGGATGTAGAGCATCAGGTCAGCCACAAATAAGGTTGGAAGATGCAATTTTTGAGGGATTTAAGAAGCCTAAATGCTCCCATACTGACTTGCCTTCTTTCAGGTGGAAATAGCAACATTTACATGCTAATACAAAGATTATAAATCCATCTGAGTGCTGCAGGAGATGCAGAGTGCACCTTTGCTAGACCTCCTGGGAATGAAAAAATGGGGCACTTCTTCACGATGTGTTTGATGCTGTGGAGGTCTCCGCATTCACACTGTGGTGAATCGTTGATTCTCCATTTGTGCATCAGGTGCACTCATCTTCCGTGTGACATCCTCATATGGTTGATGGTCATCCACTGTCTTTGATGGAGCAAGGATCCAGGCGGTTCAATGGTGGGATCATCTATGAGGAGCTTGTTGTTTACATCAGAGCATGTATCCACAAAGTGTCTTCTGGGATGAAGTTGGATGACAGAAGAGCTTCTCCAGCTGCCCAGAATGGTCAGCAAGACTTACAGCGAGTGTGAGGTGTGTGAACCAAGTTGTCATGGAGTGGAGCTTTTGGTCAGTGAGAGCTTGTGCAATGTCGCCATCTCTCTCCAGATGGTTGAAAGAAGGATGTTTGCGAAGACTGGAAGCCAACACAGTGGAATGGACTTCAGAGTGCCCGTTTCAAGTCTTCTAATCACATTTCGTTGGCTATCAATGAGGTCCATGTGTGAGTTCCTTCCCACAACAGGTGCACATTACTCGGCCATGGAATAAACTCAAGCCAGCATTCCCATTTGTTGCATTCGAGCATCACAACCCCAGCTATAACCTGTTGGTTTTGGATGATATTGATGTGAATTTTCATTTTATGGCTTACCCGCTTCACATGTTGTTGATAGGTAAGTCTGAGATTGAGAGTGACTCCAAGGTAAGGGCAGTTATGATAGTTTGGAATTGCCTTGTCACAGAAGTTTACGTTCAGCATCCTCTTAACTTCAGAATTGCTGAGATGGAAAGTTGATGACAGACTGAATCTTGATGAAGGAAGAAGACTTGCAAGGGACCATTCAGGATGGAAGTTCATTCCACATAACACCATGGGTCTATACATTATAGCCATTTGAATCAGCTGTTGCTTTGATATCAATCATGGGATCTTTCATCTTTGACCATTTCAGCTCATATTTCCCTTGACAGGGCATCAATATCCTCAATTGTTATCACTCCAACCTGACTTCCCAATCTTCCAGTTTGGGCCAGATCATCAGCTGCCTCACTCTCATATGAACCAAATGGTGATGGAATCCATTGAAAAGTCAATGTATGCCTCGTTTTCTGATTCTCCAAATCGCCTTATGAATTGCATTGTTGATAGCATTGTGATTTCTTAAGGAATCAAAGATCTCCAACAGTGAGTCAACAATTGTGACGGTTTCCCTTGGCACCCATTATACTAGTTGACCGTTTAGCAAAGACACAGAACAATTCAGCCATAGCTTATTGTAATCTATGCCATATACATTTCCTGCCACTGCATCATTTTTTAAAAAAATGCATTAACTGCTCTTTTTATACTCACAGGTGAGTCCCAAGGAAAAACTCCATGAGACTATTATAACTAAAATACTTTGTAGTGACTGAATTTTATCCCTTATTGGGAAAATATATCTTGATAGTGTTTAGGGCTTGAGCTAAGGGAACGTGAGATGTGAATATTTTATTTTTGATAAACCACTGCCTATAGGCTCTTAGTTCTGTTTCTGCAATTGTAGAACGCAGCAATTCTGATTCTGAAATAGTCTGTATTGTTTGCATATGTAGATAAGATACTTACACATACACAGTATGGTTACAAGTTATCACCGCTTCCATTGTTAGGCACTTGTTGCTCAGTTTCAGTGTGTTCAGATGTTAGTCACAAAACACTACATTGTGCATGCTTCTTTAATACACCTGTTTAGTGTGGTTAAACAATGACATAGTCTTCGGCTGCAAGAAAAGAATAAAACACTTCACACTTTTTGGACATTTTGGTTGAGATTTATTCCCCAAAAGGGCATATGTGGCAGTATGAACGGGGATATTAAATCTCTCGGGGGAGTTGTGAAAGGTTGCAACAATTGGGCCACATCACCCAACGAGGAAAGCTGTGTCAACAGGATGGAATAATCAAGCTATATCCAAAGTGTTGCTCACTCTGGCTGCTTCTTCTGCATGGATCGCCTGCATTGGTGGTTCAGTGATAGAATTCTCAGCCTCAATGTGTTTCCCATCAGCCTGTTTATTTGCTTGAGGAATAAGCCTGAAGCTGAAAAAAGGATACGTTTATGTAAATGAGGGGCAGTGACCAAGGCTCCCAGGAAAAACTGGGCCCTGCATCCAAACCTAGAGCAATTTGCAGAGTAAGTCAGTCAATAGTGCCAGGCCTCTCTGAGCTGCCTTAAGACTAGTCTACCCTGAACAAGGAGCATAGGGCTGGGCCCAACAGTCCACGCTGAAAATGCTGCATTACTTGTGATTATTAATAAGTTAGTGTTGCATCTGGTTTTATGGTTCCTTACAAAGCAAAGGGCAGGAGGGCTTCCATTCCTTTCTCAAATGATCTGAAAATCGAAATATTAAAATCTTTAATTATGGAAAGCAGAGGCCCTAAAGCTTCAGAAATGGCATGTCAGTCAGACTGGGCAGGAAACTGGTTGAGCTCCCTGTTCTCTTCCAGAAATCTGCAGGGAGTTATCAACCATAGGAAATCAAAAACACTCCAGTTCTTTCTCCTGCTCTACTTTTTCCAAATGGGCTGAGGAAGACAACAAAAGTCACTCTTTGTCAGAAGCTAGATTGAACCAATATCTTCATAAATAGCCCCATTAATCACGACAAGGCATAAAGCTGCAATTCCAATGGGGAAAAACACTGGAGCAGAGTTAAACTCAACCCAAGAACATTCCAGTCTTAGCAAGACCAGGAGGTTTGGATGCGTCTTTAACAGACACTGTGCTCATTATTTATTGTCAATTCACAAAAAAATATGAATTTTGAGGCAACGTGTTATTTCTCTTCTTTGGGTACCAGGGATTTGTAATTAATATTAAGAAATGACACCTTAAATCCTTTCAAAGGATAGAACCTTGTGGTTTATCTGGAATTCAACCCAAAATACTAGGAATTCCATTATCCAGGAGAGAGGGAACCTTTATTTGCCAAAAGGGGGAAAAGTAAACAACCCTGTTATACAGACTGCCTTCCAGTTGGAAAAAGCATGTTGGTCTCTAGGTTTCCTGGTAGCCTTTCCTTAGATTAATCTCTGTTAAATAAATTTACAGCTCTGTCTCTGGAAAGAAAATCAGTACTTACCGGATGAGTCAAATTTGATTCCTCTCTCATGACACCACCATCAAAGCTTTACCGCCGCAGTGAATTTCTCACCACTCTTCTCTGACAGGCTTGTCTCAGAATGTGACTGAAGGCTCCCCGCTGCCATGAAAGGCTGTATGGAACCGAAATACCACAGCTCTGCACACATGGGACAGGAGTCAGTGATGTGGGGCACAGCAGGAAGAAAAGTGAATTTCCCTCCAAATTAGGCCTGACAGCAATGGAATGTGAGCTTAAATCAGCCACAGAGAAAAGACAGAACCGCGGTCGCAGCTTCTAGGAGCTGTTCAACAGAGTTGGTAAATCTAGCCAAGCAAGCATTCAAATGCCTGAGATAAAAGGCACAGCTCTCTTAGCACAAAGACTGTGACTGATTGATAACCTCTCCAGCCCAGCCACTAGAGGGGGACAGAGAGACTCTGAGTGAGCGTAAGGGACGTGTGCACGGACGTGCAATGTTACAGACTTGGGCCATCTTAAACAGAACATGTTGGTTGTTGCTAGGCAGCCTGGTTTTATGGCGCGGGCCTGGCTTGGGACTCAGAGCTGAGGTCTATTCCTGGCTAGGCCGCTGATTCGCTGTGTGGCTTTGGGTTCAGCGGGAAGGATGACACTCCCTGTTTTTCACCATTCGCCCGTCAGGTCCTTTTAGGTGATGAGCTCTTTGGGGCAAGAGCAGTCATGCGTTCCAGGGCCGTCTCACCCACATCTCCCTCATCTTGTCTCTTCAGCTCTGGGAGGCTGCACATGGCGGCAGGAGGCTGGGCACAAAAACTGTCCTCCTATCTCTGTCTCAACCACTGTTAGTAGCCCTCGCTCCTTGGAATCCCAGGGCATCTCCGACAGATTTACACCAAGACAGATTGTGTGAGTCAACAACATGTTTGACCTAAACACTGGTCAGAGCAGCCTCATGGGCCTTGGTATAGGAGACGCGGCTTTGTTACAGAGGGGCACCCTTTGCTCTTGGGATTGTCCTTCTCTGGGACTCTCGCCAGTTCCTGTCCTGGCTGTGCCTGGCACCGCGATGTCACAGTCTCAACCTTTGGCTCCCAGGGGGCACTTTAAGGGAAACATGCCAAGTGACAGTTTGATTCAAAGTGTTTGCCATGCTTTAGGCAGAACACCAACCCAACCCAGGGCAGTATCTCAGGAGTGGAGCAGCGGTCAACACGTCGGTCCACTTATCATCACCTGGCCTGAAATGAGAACCGGAGGAAGAAGAGATTGAGATGGGCAAAGGAAAAGGCATGAGAGAGGAGAAAGAGGCCAGGTCAGAGGAGGAGAGAGGACCATGTGCCAGCTTGTGACATGTGGGTCCACACTAAGATGTGATCTGAAAGGGACTCTGATACCTTGAGTATGTCTTGCTACATCTCCCAGGACTAGGATCAGAGCTCAGAGCTGCCTTGACTGTTCTTACTTATCAGGATACTCATGGATTTGTAATGCCAGTAGGGACCATTATGATCAGCTAGTCTGACCTGCAGTGCACCAGCTGTAGAATTGCACCCTGTAATTCCTGCAGCAAGCCCAGAACCTGTGGCCATGCTGGCATCTCTTTTAGCAAGACAAGCAATCTCGCTGCAACGACTCCAGGTGATGGAGAATTTACCACCTCCCTAGGTAATTTGGCCCGATGGTTGTTTTTCGTCTGTTAAACATATGCACCTTATTTCCAGTCTGAACTGAACTCTGCTGTCTTCATCTTCCAGCCACTGGATTTCATTCTGCTTTTGCTTGCTGGATTAAAGAGCCCTCTGCTACCAGATATTCACCTCCCTGTGTAGACACAGGAATGCTTTATTTGCAGCCAGGTAACAGTTAGTTAGTAGATAAGGGCCAGTGACTGGTGTTCCAGAATATGTAGCATAGCTCCTGGTTTTTGGCATGCACTGCAAACGGCTTCCCCTGGCTGCTGGGGTCAAGTTGCCTCGTAGCCGTCTCCTTAAAGGTGTGTCTACACTGCAATGAAAACCCCAGGGCACCGAGGGTCAGCTGACTTGGATTGATGAGACTCAGGCTGCAGAGTAGACATTCAGCCTCAGGTTCTGAGGTCCCCTGAGGGAGGAAGGTCTCAGAGCCCAAGCTCCAGCCCACACCTGAACGTCTACACTGCAATTTTATAGCCCCGCAAGCCCAAGTCAGCTGAACGGGGCCAGCTGCAGCCGTGGGGCGGGGCTTTTACGCAGTGTCGCTGTACCTGCCGCTCTCATTGGAAGACAGAATATCTAGGCCTGAAGTCATTCTTGTGACCCTCATCTGAACCTTCCCTAATTTTTCAACATCCTTTTTGAAGTGGGGGCACTAGAACTGGACGCAATGCCCAGTAATGGTCTCTCCATGGTGGTATAGTTCTACTGAAAATTCCTCTCTATATGTGTCCCCGTACCACGTAAGCCCTTCTAGCCACCACCTTGCTCTGGCTGTGCATGTTCAGTTGGTTTCCACCAAGACCTCAAAGTTCTTTTAAAAGTCGCTCCTTTCCAGGATATAGTCCCCCAGCCTACATGTATGGCCCATATTTTTTGTTCCTAGATGTATGACCTTGCGTTTGACTGTGTTTGATTTTGCCCAGCTTACCACTTGGTCAAGATCTCTCCATATCATTGACCAGGTCTTATCATTACTTGCCATGCCCCCAATCTTTGTGTCTCCTGCAAACTTTATCAATAATGACTTTAAATTTCTTCCAGGTCACCAATAAAAATATTGAATAGCACTGAGTGCAGGGATCAGTTTTTGCCCATCTCACTAGAACCAACCCGACTAGCTGATAATATCCTTATTAACAACTATATTTTGAGATCTATCGGTCAGCCAGTTTTTAATCCATTTAATAGGTGCCATATTGGATTTCATATCATGCTAATACTTTAATCAGAATGTCTATAAAAAAATAAAAACACCCCGCTCCAGGAAGGAGCAGTGATGGTGAGTCCTCTGGCCATAGGAGTGTGACCAGCTGCATATACTGGACGGGGGAGACAGGGGACCAGAGAACTGTAACCCTCAGGTAACTGGTGTAGATAAAGGGGCCAGGTGGAAGAGGCCCAGGAAAAACATCAGCAGCTAATTGAAGGAAGCAGTACATAGCTGCTGTTTACAGGAACCCTGGGCTGAAACCTAGAGTAGTGGGCAGGCTAAGTTCCACCGCCGGGAAAGTGGCCTAAGGCCCGAGAAGGGGACAAAGCTTGTTTTAGAAGCCTGAGTGAAGGGCAGGATTTAAAGGGCCCCAAGATGATGCTGGAGACCCTGGAGAGGGCTTACAGTTTTTTTAACTCTTTGCTGCTCCGGAAGAGGTTCAGCCATTTAGACAGGGTGACTTGACCTACCCAGAGGTGTCGACAACCTACAGGATCGCCAGGAGCAGAAAAAGTCCTGCAAGACCAGATGCAGCAGCAGAAGGCACACAGGAGGAGGATGCCCCTATTCCAACTTGGTGCGAGAAGTGGGATCTCTTCAGACTGACCCTTGAAACAAGGGGACAATGGAGGAACTAAGGAAACCTCTAGCCAGCAGCTATACAGCTCTGCTGAAACCCAGCAGGTACTTGCTGAAGGGCAGCCTAGCAGCCACAAGAGCATCCCAATAAGACTGGCCATTGCAGACCCTGAAGGGAAAGGAGTCAGATTGCTGCCTTTCCTTCTTGGTGTATAGAGAGACTGAGATGAATGCCAAATTTCATACACCCATTTCTGGGAGGTCTGGGAAGCAGATCCAGGTGCTTCTTCAGCAACTCAGTGAGGTTCATAGAGAGTGACGGGAGAGGAACAGGCAGACTAGAGGAGCAGCAGTGATACCTGTTATGGAACCTTCAAGGAAGAAGCAGAAATAGCTACAGGTATTGGGCAGGCAAGAGGGATCCAATAGGCTGGAGGCCTAAGGCCTGGCCAAGGAGATCTTATGGTGTGGACAGATGAGACATTTAAGAAGGGCGTGCCCTTGGGTGAACCCGGGCGAAAGGACTGAATTGCTGGGGCAAGCTGCAGGAAGGGCCACAGAAACCTTGCAAGGGGCTAAGAGATGGACAAGGCTTAATTGCTTTTGTTGTGGAGAGGAGGGCCACATGAAAAGGTTTTGCCCTGGACATGCTGCAGGGAGAAACGCAGGAGCCCCGAGAGCAGGCGAGAAGAGAAGAGGCTGTGTGACAGCGCAAATGCCTGGAGGCGGCTCTGGAGAGGGGTTGAAACCGCCATGGTCACTGAGACACATCCTGCTGAGGTGTCAGTGCACATGGACGTACCCGATGGGAGCTAACAGTGAAGACCCCACAAAGGGAACGAGGGGAGAAGACTGGAAAAGCTCTCCAGACAGAGAGGCTTGGGAGAGAAGCCCCTGAACAAGCAGGGCAAAGGCCGGATAGAAGAGTATGTTACTGTCACACAGGACCAGCACCTCAAATCCTTTCTGTGGGGAGGGGGTAGGTATATGGTAGAGAGCACCTGGCCCTTTGTGGCCGCTGCTGGACGCCCGACGTCCTACCACATCCTGCCCCAGAAAGGAGCAGTGAAGGTGGGTCCTCCATGCACTCCTAGAAAGTCTGTACAGCAGCAGCCTATCAGAGCCCAGCAAGCTCAGATAAAAGGAGCAGCAGAGGCTAACCAAAGCAGTCCCTGGCTGGGACTAGAGCTGGGTGGGGCTCTGCTGTGGCCACAGGAGTTTTCCTGGCTGCAGATACTGAATCTGGGGGAGTGGTGACCTGAGAACTGTAACCCTAGCTAAGGGGTACAGATAAAGGGGTCAGGTGGGAAGAGGCCCAGGGAAAACAGCAGTAACTAATTAAAGGGAGCAGTACAGGGCTGCTGTTTACAGGGTCCCTGGGCTGGAACCTGTAGCAGTGGCAGGCTCTGAGAAAATGGCCTAAACCCCAAGAAGGGGACGAGGCTTGTTTAGAGGCCAAACAACGGGCTCAGAAATGGTGCTGGAGACCCTGGTGGGGTCGACAGTTTGTTGAACTCTTTGCTACTCTGGAAGGGGTTTCTCCATTTTGAGTGTGTGACCTGGCCGGAGGGCCGTGGAAGTGAAGACCTGGTTGACAACCTACAGGGGACGCCAGGAGCAGGGAAAGGCCTGGAGTATCAGATGCAGCAGCAAGAGAGAGGTGAGTGTTCCCATGTTACAGACACTTTTTGAAGTTAAATGCTACTGTGGTGGGTATCTTTGGTATCCCTTCAGGCACACAGGAATGTTAATGTAATTACATAGTGTCATAGGACTGGAAGGGACCTTGAGAGATCTTCTACTCCTGTCCCCTGTACTCAAGGCAGGAACTAAGTATTATCTAGACCATCCCTGACAGGTGTTTCTCTAATCTGCTCTTAAAAATCTCCAATGATGGAGATTTCACAACCTCCCTAGGCAATTTATTCCAGTGCTCAACCACCATGACAGGCAGCTTTTCCTAATCTCCAACCTAAACTGCTCTTGCTGCAATTTAAGCCCATTGCTTCTTGTCCTATCCTCACAGGTTAACAAGAAAAATTTACCTCCCTCCTCCTTGTAACAACCTTTTTATGTACTTGCAAATTTATTATGTCCCCCCTCAGTCTTCTCTTCTCCAGATTAAACAAACCCAATTTTTTTTCAATCTTCCCTCATAGTTCCAGCACTAACTGCTCCATGAAGCACTCATTTATGGTGCCTAGAAATTGATCTCTGCATCCTGTCTTGAGGTGACATGTTCCCAGTCAATATGCCAATAGCTGAAATCCCCCTTTATTATTGTTGGGTTTTCTGTTTCTGTAGCTTCCCTAATCTTCACGAGCATTTCATAGTTGCTGTCACCATCCTGGTCAGGAGTCTATCCCTACTGCTATGTTCTTAGTGGTCAGGCATGGAATTTCTATCCAGAGAGATTCTGTGGTACAGTTCGATTCATTTAAGATGTGTACTGTATTTGAGACTTTGCTTTCTGTCACACATAGCTCCACACTCCCACCAGCATGACCAGCTATGCTATTCCTGCATATTTTGTGCCCTGGTATTACCATGTCCCATCGATTATCATTGTTCCACCAAGTTTCTGCAATGCCTCTTGTATCACTATCCTCATTTAATACCAGGCACTCAAGTTCACTCATCTCAGTATTTAGATTTTTAGCATTTGTATACAAGTACTTATAAAATTTGTCAATGTTTAGTTGTCTGCCTTCATGTGATGTAGCTGACTAGGACTCTCTCTTTTTTATTTGACTTTTTCTCTTCAGTTCCTGCCTGTACTTTATCAACTTCTATCCTCCCCTCTTCTGTAGGATATAAAGAGTCTCCATTAACAGATCCTCCCATAAGGGATGACTCCCTCCGAACCATGTGCTCCTCCTCATCTGTTGGCTTTCTCCCAGCCCTTTGTTTAAAAACTCCTTTGACCTTATTTATTTGACAGGCCAGCTATTTGGTTCTGTTTTGGTATAGCTGGAGCCCATCCTCCCTGTATAGGCACCTCCTTTTCCAAACGGTTCCCTGCTAAACCTAAACCCCTCCTCCCTACACCATCGTCTCATCCACACGCTACACTCTGCAGTTCTGTCTGTCTGTCTGACCCTGTGCGTGGAACTGGAAGCATTTCAGACAATGCTACCATGGAGGTCCTAAACTCTTATCTCTTACCTAGCAGCTGAAATTTGCCTCGCAGGACCTTTCTTCTATCTTTCTCTGTATCACAGGCACCAGCTTCTCCCGCATAGAAGCTTAACTAAATGTCTTGGGAGATCTGCAACTTGTGCACCCAGCAGGCAATTCGCCATGCAGTTCTCCCAGTCATCACAAATCCAACTACCTGTATTTCTAATGATCAAATCCCCCATAAATATTACCCCTCTCTTCCTAATAACTGGGGTTCCCTCCCCCGGAGGGGTATCCTCAGTGCTTGTGAATACCGTGGCATCATCTGGAAGGAGGGTCCTAAATATGGGATTGTTTCCCTCCGCTTCGGCTTGATGTTCTCCTTCCCCAAGCCTTTCACCATCCTCAACAGCACAGCGGCCGTCGGACTGGAGGTGGGACCGCTCTGCTGTGTCCTGGAAAGTCTCCTCTATGTACCTCTCTCTGTCTCCCTGTCTGCTCCTCCAGTTCAGACAGTACTGGGTCTCTGAGGGCCATGAGCTACTTGTACTGAATGCACACACCCGCCACCTGCGCACAAGGCAGGTAATCCTCCATGCTGTATGTAGTGCAATAAACTAGATAGCCCCTATTCTGCTGCTGGACTTTTGCCAGTGTCCTTTTTATTCCTGCAGGGGTTTCCTGTTTGTTCTTTGGTTGGGGGCGGGGAGGATTATAGGCATAAATTTAGAGAATGTTCATTAATTATATTTGGCTCTCATGCTTCCTCGCAAAATTCCTCTGGTTCCCTAGGAGCTGGCTTTTTAACCCCCTGTTCTCCTGGAGTTAGCATGCCATATGGTGGCATAGACCCCAGCACAGGCTAGGAAAGTGAGTATGGACCAAGAGCTCGGGGTGGGTTTGTATGGCCCACGCTGCACCCACATTGCTGTGTCCACTTTTAGCCATGCTCTTTAGGTTGTGCCCACCCAAGCTGCAATTACACCTCTGACTGAAGTGTAGCCATACCATGGACCTAGTGCAGAATGCTGGACCACATGTGTGGAAGTCATGGCTTTTAAAAGAAGTTGTCAGCATTTTACGGTAATTTAACCAGCAGAGATTTCCAGTGGCGTAACTAGAGAGTGCAGGAGCTGGGTGGGAAATCACTCGGCATCTCTGCACCTGATTTCCATGGGAGTTATCCCATGACATCCCCCTGCACTTGGAATTGAAAATGGAGCTCTTCATTGCAGCACAAGGAGGGACATTCAGTCTCGGAGACCATAAAGAATTCACAAGGCATACGCGTTCCTCTTCCATGTGCTGAAATGGCTGTTCTATGTGTATTTGGCTTAAATAAGGAGTGTTACTGTTGATTCAGGGTTTACCTTGCGGAGTTCAGATACATCAGGAAGTTTGGATTGGCTGGAACTCCCCCGGCATCTGTGAGGTTGAAAGGAGCTGGTTTGTAAGTCATGCTCAAGCCTGAATCGCAAACATATTCATGGCACTAAGCTGAACATTCATTTTACCCCATTATGTATCAAAATAGCTGCCAGCTAACACATTAGGCCAAATAAATCTTAACTATACGTGTATCTGATGCAAGAATGGGTGCTACAAAGCCGGGAATTGTTTAACAAGCATGTTAAAGATTAGCAGGCTCGTTTTCCGTTGGAATTCTTTCTTTTTTTTTAATGCTTTCCTGGAGTGAACTTTCTTCCTCTTGAAAGCAAGAGGCTGGTGGAAGTGGCCCCAGCAAAAGTGGCCTGCATTACCCTACAATATCACCCCCTTGCTCTCCTGTGGCTCTTCTCATCAGTCGATCTCCAGGCCCTTTACAAAGGAGGTCCGTATCCTTCTCCCCGCTTTACAGATTGGAAAACAGCCATGGAGACTTGCACCCAAGCCGGCCAGTGGCAGACCCAGGAATAGAACCAGGTCTGCAGAGACTGGTTACGGCATTAGCCTGCTTGCCCTGCCCCATCAGTGAAATGGAGTGGCTGAGGGTTGCATTTAAGGGGGCAGTGTCCTTCCTTTCCAACAGAAGCCACTTTTTGATGCTTCCCTCAATACAGCATTGGATTTCCAACTGGCCTGGAGATGATGGGCCCAGTTCACCTCCTTGCGAAGCTGGATGCTGGGGTAGCTTGTAAACTTGGTGTAACAGCATGACAAATAAGGCCTGATGCCATATTAGACCTCCCTTCAGGGAACTCCTTCCACACTGGTATGACTCCATTGACTCAGGTTGGGTGATTGCTGGTTAATACTGGCATAGCAATCGGGAGCTTGAGTCGCATTGTGCCACACCTAGATGTGCAGCGGTCCGTATTCCAGGGCTTGAATTCTTTAGTTTCTTATCTATTTAACATGCTAAACTGGGCCTTGCCTGTGAGCCTGGTGTAGCTGGAGAACGCCAGGCCAATGGTTCATGTGCAGAGGCGGAGCATGGCACCAGGAGTCCGTGCTCTGCTCACTCTTCTTGTCGTTCAGAGCTGCCTTCTGGTGGCACATTGTGTCCTTTGTAAGAGTCTGAGATTCTCACTCTGGGCTCCCTTGTACACTGATATTTGCTATGTGACTCCCAGATCCACAGGTGAAGCAGAAAAAAAAAATAGACCTTGATACGCAAGCAGACCCCATTAGAGAAGGGAAGTAAAATGTACGGATGCACCAAAGAGCGTGTGAAAGGAAATTGAAGGAATGAAAAAGGGAACTGATTGGAAAGCTGTGTTAGATGAAAACAGATCCTGAAAACAGTAAATGAGAAGCCCACCCACAAAGGATCTAAAGTATATGAAGAGAGAGTGACTGGTTGAACACTCAGTGAAGGAGCACAGATCAAAGGGACCTAATGGGAAAGTCAGGGCCCAGTAGGTGAAGAAACCTGTTCGTGGATAAACTCAGTGCAGAGATGTAGAGCTACAGGACCATGTTATCTAAAGAGCACTTCAAGACGAAGAGAAGCAAAGACACAGGACAGCAAGAATGGAGCTGGATTTACAGCCACGGAGAGGAAAAGTTGATGCTTCTCTGAAGTGACCCAGTATATTGTAGAGTAATCTCATTAATAACAATACATCTGGTATTCTCTGCTCAGAACGAGGAAGTGTAGCATGTACAAGCTCACAACGGTTAATGTGTTGGTGACCTGTAGTTTATTGTAAGTAGTCAGTGCTTGGTAATGTTCTGTTTGTGCTCCTGGTACAACTTCTGTACAGTTCTAAACATTTTAAATTATCCCTCTTGTCTTAGTTTGCCTCTGCTTCTCCTCACAGTTATCCTAGCCCAGTCGGACTACTGCACTACGTAACTTGCATGCAGTGTTGTTGCAGCTGTGTCGGTCCCAGGTCATTAGAGGGACCCAGTGGGTAAGAGAATATCTTTTATTGGACCAATTTCTGGGAAATTAGGTTAAGCCTGAAAGCTTGTCTCTCTCACCAACAGAAGCTGGACCAATAAAAGAGATTACCTCACCCGTCTGGTCTCTCTAGCCAGACTCCGACTGCCTATGTTTTCCTAGAACAATTTTTTTAGGGGGTGCACGAAAACCAGCTTTTATTTTATACAAGGGCTCTTATACAAGAGAAGGGAGGCAGTGTTGTGTAGATAAGTAGCGAGAAAGGTATTCTGGATTACTCCAGTACCTGACTCTAGGCCAGGGTGGATGTTATTAATTTCTTAAATCACTTGTCACCAAGCAGGGGATACTGCACAAATTTGAAACTGTAAAATAAATGGAACCCAGTGGCCCTGAAAACAGCCACTGCCTCAAACAAAGGAGAATGGGTCTAGCGAGAACCCCCGATAAAGTATATGAGCCGGTGGAGAGCTGAGTGAATCATTGATCGTTTGGTTCAGTGGTTGAGCGGAGCTGAGGCTCAGAGGGCTAAATCCACACGGGAGGCTTGAAGTCAGCGTTGCAATGCTATCTCGAGGCACCCTGGTGCCTAGTGAATCCACAGCCCCATGCTGGTCACCCGGCTCCCTGGATGACGCATGGGGAGGGACAGGCTCCTAAGAATGGGATTCACAGAAGCCAGCATGATGAGCAGGGAGCTGAGCTCCTATTAAGCTAACCAATAGGAGATCCTGAGGAGAAGGGCTAGAACTAAACCCCACCCTCCAAAGAGAGTTAGGAGCCTAATCGGAGGTGCTTCCTCTGCTCATGAGTGACAGCCGGGAACCTGCTCTGGAAGTCGGGTGCCAAGCCAGGTCAGCTCTTCCTTACAAAGAGCCCAGGAGCCTAATGTGAAGCAAGGACTTAAACCCAGGTCCCTCATAGCCTAAGAGAGCCCTCAGTGCTCCCCAATGAGCTCCTCCTCTCCCTCCCAGCACCTCCCACCCACCAGCAGCCCTGCCAATCAGTGACTCCCTGTCTCTCCCAGCATCTCCCGCCTGCCATGATCCCTTTGTTCCGCGGCATGCAGGAGGTGCTGGGAGGGAAGGGGGAGGAGCAAGGGTGGTTGTACTCAGGGAAAGGGGTGGGAAGAGACAGGGGGGTGGGGGGTCTGGGGGGACGGGGGGGTGGGGGGGCAGGGCTTGGGGCATAGCCGGAGGGGAGCACCACCCGGCACATAAGAAAGTCGGTTCCTCTGGCCTTGAACTTGGGGGTCCTCCAGCCCAAGTGACTGGTCCAACTGGCAGGCTACACACTGAGCCCCCCCCGCCTCTTCTCTCTCTCTCTCTCTCTCTCTCTCTCTCTCTCTCTCTCTCTCAAATAATTTCAGGGTTCACCAGGGTGTGACTTGTGCTTTTTGAATGGTTGGTGCTAGCAATGCTGAATACCTCTCAGAAGACTTTATCCTAGCAGCAGTGGTTCTGTGGCCTGCTATACAAGTGTTGCTTGGAGAAATTATTTCTTAGGGCCTTTTCCAGTGGGCGCTTGGAAACGTGGGTCTGTAAGTTCTACTTCTGTGCTGCTACAAATGTCTGGGGCACTGAAGCTCTTCACACACGACAGTCAACACGACTAACACTGCTTGGACTACGTGATCACAATGATCCCTTCTGGCCTTGGAACCTGTGAAAGTGGCCAAGGTTTTGTGCTGCGTGACCATTTCAGGAGGGGAAAATGCCTCGGAAGGTGCAAACAAACCTATGGAATTTCCAGCTGCATGATGCACGAAGGAAGAGAACTGCCTTCTGGGATATGGAAGCTTTGCAAAGCTCACAGGCTACGCCCCATTCTGGGCCTGTATCATGGTCTCCAAAGACAATGGACTGTTTGCAACAATTTCTCCCACCTCCATGAGTAAAATAAATTGAAAACCAGCTGCCAGATTTAGTGTGTAAACAAGGAAACCATTGTCTGCATGCATTTTTCCTGGGGTGTGGTTTTACAGGGGATGATCACAGTCCTACTTGGCATGATCGATTATATTTTCATCTAGTAATTCATGTTTTTTAGTCTGTTGCACCTGGATCCATTGAAACAGAAGGTGCCTGCAGTGTTTCTACTGGCTTTGAAGACCCAATCCGACTCCCATTAAATCTAATCAACGGCTCCATATTTGTTTAATGAGAGTTGGCTCTGAAGTGACTGAGAAGGGACCAACATCCCCCACACCTAAACACCCCTCTGCAGTGGGAAAGTTCAGCTCTGGATCCAAACTTTGCAGCTCAGGCCTATTTCTATTTCTAATGTAGCCTGCATCTGTGTTTAATTAATTAGCCTGGAACCAGAGCTATGTTGGAAAGCTTCTAATAAAGAGCATTTTTGGATGCTGGTTACACTTCTGTCTTTGCCCCCTTGCTCTTTGGAAAGTGTTTTCTTTGTTAAATAAAAGTTAAGCCTCTTGTTTAGGGAATCCAGAGAGGTGACTTTTCTTTTTGCAGTTGAAGTCTCCAAGGTATCATTGTGCTGTCTATAAAACCAGAGTTGGGAATGCCAGTGTTCTGGCCAATTTCCAACGTAGGTAATTACATTCGATCTCCTGCACCCAAATTCTCCCTTGGAGACGGCATTAAAGAAGAATCAAAGTGACGTCTGGTTCTGCCGCGTGGGTTCTGAACAATGGGTATTAGGGCAATATTTCAGTCCCTGTGCAACCTGACTGCCCAGCCCTGGTGCTTGGTACTGCCAAAGAAATGAACCAGAATCCCCACCTAACCCTGTCCTTGTAGGTAGTAACAAGTGCGTGAGTCACATCACTGTTGGGTGCCTCTCAAATAAATGTTCAAGAAGCGCTGTTGATATTTGTGTGTGTGCACCGGGATCGCACCCATCACAACAGCCAACCAAGAGCTCTTCTGCAGTCCCGTGCGCTGAGTCCATGACCTGAGAATTCCATCTGGACAGCTGGGCTCAATCGTCCATAACTGTGTGCGTGGAGCCCCTGCCGTCTTTCATGTCTACAACATCTAGATTTATAATTCAACAATTAACCCACTATCCACATGTGCTGAGTCAGACATTAAGGATTTTCAGGTTAATGGATCACTAAGGAATTGTTTTTAATGCAGATGATTTGCCCTTGGAAAAAAAAAATGACAAAACCAAGCAAAGAAAATGTAAATAGACTACAAAAAATACTGGGGCCAAATTCTGCTTTTCTCCTTTATTTCAGTTCCAGGATAGCACTAGCTTCCACTGACAAAAACATTCTGGGCTAAAATGAGGGACTGGTCCATGCCTCGGCCATAAACCCATTCTTCCTCCTAGAGGAGATGACATGAGCCTTTGAAACGTTTGAATTTTGAAGACACTCGTATAAAATTATTTCTGCTTCAGGAAGCCGAGGTCTATGTTTTTCTTGGAATAGTTGCTCCCCCGGATGTGTTAGTAAAAGAAAAACCAGGTTTTAGCAGCCGCGATCACATCTGCAGTGATGGTGAGCCAAGACCATGGGGCACTGGCAGAGGACGCGGCAACCCACATCTTAATTCTCTCAGATCCTCAAGCCATAAATAGGCTTCTGCAAATACTTGCACAATAAAGTAGGTTAGAGCATAAAAATTAAAGCTGTGAAAGCCTCATGACTGGGACCTGGGCCGTGACTGTGGGCAGCAGGAGCAAATATCCAACTTGTGTTGGACAGGACACGCAGGCTGGTTTAGATCTCACTGGACTGTAATTTCTTGGAATTTGCTGTGACCTGATGTTGTCATTGCACCCGTATCCTGCTGCTAGAAATGTGCTTTCTGTAAATGAAATAAAATAGGTAAACCAGGAGAACTTGGTGTGCCTCTCCAGTGCAGGATTCTTTCGGCAGCACGCAATGTCCACCCTACCTGCATGGTGTGACGGAGTCAGACCAGAAGGATATAGGAGAGTGCTGGAAGGCAGGTACATTAGTCTCAGGGTGTGCAGGTCCCTGTTCCCTGGATAGCCAAACAAAGGCTACTCCAGGCCAATCAAGACACCTGGGGCCAATTAAGAACCTTCTAGAAAGGAGTAGAAACAGCTAGCCTGATTGGGACGCCTGAAGCCAATCAGGGACTGGCTGAATCCAGATAAAAACCTCCCAGTTAGTCAGGTGGGTTGTGGGTGTCAGGAGCTGTGGAAGGAAGTTATGCTGTTGGTGAGACTGAGTGGTGGACAACATATCATCCAGAAGGAAGGAGGCCCTGAGGTAGGGGTGAAGTTGAGTTTGAAGAAGCGGGGACTGCTGTGGGGAAGTAGCCCAGGGAATTGTATTGTGTTTTGTGGATAAAAGGTCAGCCATCTTAGCTGATACTATTAGGGTCCCTGGGCTGGAGCCCAGAGTAGAGGGCGGGCCTGGGCTCCCCTCTTTCTGCCTCCCCTAATTAGTCTCTGAGATTGGGAGACAATAGAGACTGTGCCAGGAAGGATAGCTTCTCCTCACTGGTTTGTGATGAAAATGGCTAATAGGCTGTGACCTTGTCTCCAGAGAGAGAGGGGCTCCGTGGAGGGTCACAGTGAGCCGCTGAGGCTAGTAAAAATCCGCCAGGAAACGCAGGATCCACGAAGATAAGGACAGAGCTTTGTCACAATGGGTATAAATAGCAGTGTAGACCGAGAGCTGTGGATTAAGCCTGAAGCATGTGAGTAAGTACCCTACATGTTCTCTGCTGGCCATGCCTCCTGTCTACACTGCTAGTTTTAGCTGTGTAGTGCCCTGCTGCCCTGCTACTGTGGCCTTTTCCCTCTGCAGAAAAAATTTCCAGCATCCTGAGGGAGAGAGCAGTGGGGAAAGGCCACCAGCTCCCCACTTCTGGGGCCCTTCTCCACTGCAGAGAAAGGCTCTGAGAGTGGGGAGGCAGTGGAAAAAGGCTACCAGCGCTTTCCTTGCCACAGAGAAAAGCTCCAGCAGTGGCCGGCTGCTTAATTCTCTCCCCTCTGCCAGAGCCTTTCACTGACACGTGTAGTTACACACTGCAGCGTGGACATGGTGTGCTTTCCACTGCAGACGACCCATCACCCAACGTGTGTCTAGTGTAGACGTGCCCTTAGCATGGCCACAAGTGCGACTCTTTCATATTCCCATCAGATAGACAGAGAAGTTAGACACATGATCTTGCTGGAAGGCTGCAGTGTAAGATACTTTATTTCTTAGACTTTAGAATGATGACACACCAAACCCAAAAACAAAGAGAAAACAACCTGCTCCCTAAGGCAGAGAGAAAGGCACAACTTGCCCCATCGTGCTTTAAGAATAACCTTAACTGGAAAGAGACAAACTAAAAATAAACACCTTCAGGGTGAGGTATGGAAATTCATAGCTAAGACAAACAACCTTAACTCTGCCCTACAGTGGTATTATGTAATAATCATGCAATCATGACAGATGCATTTTAATGCATGTGGTCCCAAATTAGATTAAACTGATTTTTTAAAGCCCCATTTGAATTTTTTCATATTTTTTCCTCATGGTCTCACTACAAGACAGAAGTAAGGCAGTTTCTTTCATAAAGCTACTCATTGTGTCAGATCTACTGAAGACTTAACTTCTCGGCCAACTTTTGCATAGATATATAGTGCCTGAGATAATTTCAAACCAAAAAATAAGTCTGACATCAACTGCTAAGTTTCTTAAAGCACCCACTTCTTAGTTCAGTTTTCAGTCATAAACCAATTAACAGTTACTTGTAAATTCTCTGAAAATTTGTTCGATCCTCAAAGAGAAAGTGATACACTGTTCTGGCATAATAGAGATTGAATTCCTGTTTTATGTGTGAAACTGAACTCAAACATAACATGGAGTTGTGATCAATGCTTTCATAAGTTAAAAAAACAAACAACTTTTTCATACAACTCACTGACACACCCTACATGGCAAGTTTTACCCACACTTGAATCATTTATGACTGAGTTTAAAACCCCTACTACTGGGCTTATAATGGAAATAAAATATATAAAATAATATTTTTATTAAGGGTAAGAATTTGCTTTCCATCCCCCACCATGTAACCATTAACCTCTGTGCTAAATAAAACCAGGTAGTGAGCTGTGAAGTGTTTCTTCAGTCACTTAGAAAACTGACTTGAAATATACATCAAACAAATGGGATTTGTATGTAAATTCTTCTGTTTGTCTGCATGCCTAGCTGCTCCTTGAGACGACATCTCTTGGTGGTTTCGACATGCTCCAGATACGCCCATGAGACAAACATTCACCAGGACTCGTTCAGTATTAACCTTCGTGAAAGGTGATGCTCCTGACTGCGGATAGTCCTTCGGGGTGTACCAAATGAATAAGCACAAAATAATCCTTCACGGGCTATAGCCCACGAAAGCTTATGCTGAAATAAACTGGTTAGTCTCTAAGGTGCTACACAGTCTTCCTCGTCTTATTTATGGATACAGACTAACACGGCTGCTAATCTTAAACCTGTCAAAATAATCCTGTTCACCTTGCCAGACATTGGCTCTTCTGGGAATAACGTTCCAGTCCACATGAGGGGCAGTAGCTGTGTGTGTTTCAGAAACTCTGACTCCCCCCGAAACCTTTATTGCCTAGTTGTGGGAGTGTCTACACTGCAGTCAGTGGTGTGACGGCAGCACCTGTAAACATACCTGAGCTAGCTTGGATCAAGCCAGGGCCCATAACAATAGCAGGGAAGCCATGGCAGCATAGGCTAGTCACTCAAGCAGACACTCAGGCTACCAGGTGGGCTTGGACAGCCTGGGTTGCTGCCCCTGCTGCTGCTGTTCTTGGCAGTAGCTAGATCAAAGCTAGCTGGGGGATGTCAACGCGTGCTGAGCTCCCATCGCTGACTACAGCGCAGCTCCAACATGTGAAGCTGGAGCCCCTCGTCCGGGGAAGATCAGCCTGAGATATCCCAAAAGAGCAGATAACGGCCTCAGGCCTCTCTGAAGCTGGCTAGACCCCAGCTAGTGCAAGAACATCTCCTTACATGGTCCTCCTCCTGCCATTGACAATACCACATCCACAAGGCTGGAAGGAACCTCGAGCACTGGGGCAGAACCAAGGAAACCCAGACCCTCCCTGGCAGGTGTTTGTCCAACCTGTTCTTTAAAACTTCCAGTGATGGGGATTCTACAGCCTCCCTTGGAAGTCTGTTCCAGAGCTCAAATACCCTGGTAGTTAGAAAGATTTTCCTAATCTTAAATCTCCCATGCTGCAGATTGTCCTACTTTCAGTGGACATGGAGAACAACTGATCACTGTGCTCTTTATAACAGTCCTTCACATAACAGGTATCAGGTCTTTCAGATATCAGCTCCTCCCTCAGTCGTCTTTTCTCAAGACTAAACATGTCCAGTTTTTTTTAACCTTTCCTCATAGGTCAGGTTTTCTGAACCATTGATCATTTTTATTACTAATCTCTGGACTCTCTCCAATTATTCCACACCTTTCCAGTGTGGTGTGGTGCCCGGAACTGGACACCGCGCTCCAGCTGACGCCTCACCAGCGCAGGATAGAGTGGGGCAATTACTTCCTATGCCTTACACGCGACACTCCTGTTAACACACCCCAGGCTGCTAATACCCTCTTTTGCAGCTGCAGCACATTGTTGACTCCTATTTAATCTGTGAGCCACTGTCACCCCCAGATCCATCTCAGCAGTACTTCTACTAGCCATCTAGTCCCTGTTTTGTAGCTGTGCATTTGATTTTCCTCCCTGAGTTAATCCCGTGTTGTCTCTTACTGATTATGGGGCTATCGATGAGTACCACTGTTTCCCAGCAAGAGTTACTGACCTTCAAACCTTCATTGGGACTATGCAAGGCCAGATTTTCGTGAGCACTTAGCATTCAGCCTCTCCTATTGAGAGCAACAGGAATTGCTGGGCACTGAGCTCCTGGGAAAATCTCGCCCGTGAATGTGATGGGAATATGCTGCTGGTGATGGCTATCTGGGCACTATTAAGCTCTCTCTGTGCGCTCTCTTCCTTGCCACCAGGTGTCTCCTGCCTCAGGCACCTACAAGCCCCTTCTCCAAAGCCATATCCTGCTGGGAGTGTAGGTTCATAGTTGTCAAGGCCAGAAGGGACCATTGTGAGCATCCAGTCTGATCTTCTTGCACAGCATGGGGCAGAGAACTCCACACAGAGATTCCTGCCTCCTCCATATCTGCTCCTAGGCAGAACATGCGCCCAACCTCGAAACACGTTCTCCATGCCTGCTCCAGCACCAGCTCTGACCCTTCTCTAAACACACACACCCAGGGCTTTGCAAAGGAAGTGAAAGAATGAAAGCCCATCAAGAGACTTTGCCACCAATTGGTGCCAGGCGTGCCCAGGTGGTGAGTGAAGGGCAGGCGTGAGTTCCATGCCAAACGGAATGGAACTGTCTGTGTTAATCTCGGCTGTTTGGCTAATTGACCAGATATAGAAACTCAGCAGTGCCATTGTGTTCATCTGTCCTATAGGACTGACTCAGTACCATCAGGTAAATTAAATGGTCTGGTCTGTTCTTTGAGACTGGTAACCGTTAGACTCTTTGTTAATTGCAACCAGACAACAACTCCAGTTTAAACCTCTCTGTTTAGTCCAGGAAAAAAGATACATTATACTTGAGAGTTAAGCCACTGTATCTGTCCACTCACTACATTGCAGATGAAGGTAATGTACCAATGCCTTCAGCTGTAGCCTTGGGAGCTGCGGTTGTACTTATGTGCACTTGGAAATTAAGATAAAAAATAACTCATGGAACATAATGTAGTCATAAATACTCTGAATTTATTTACTGAGCATGATGTGCATCAGCTAGTTGCTCTAACAGAAATTACTACTGTAAGCTCATCTCTATCTTCCCAATATCAGCCTCATGTGTGAATGGCTTCCATATGTGCAGGAAGCAACAAGCAGCTGGCAATTGGAACTAGGCTTTCTCCGGAATCCAAATTTCATAAATGCAAGACTAAAATAATAAACAAATGTCATCTAGTAGTTTATTGGGGATGTGGAAAGAGTCTGATAAATCAGGGCTTTCATAAAATACTCAGTACTTTTTGGAAATGTATTTAATGCCCTTTATTTATGTATTTAGATGTTCCATTTATACCATGCACATGTATCTCTGTAATTCCAGGAACACAAAAATAGCTTTAATAACATACATCATAATAATGCTGTGTTACCCGTTAACCCAGACCAACAGCCAATACACAGACCCTTGTGGGTTGTGTCTGTTTAGAAGAGAGATTGCTGATGGAGTCAGGTATCTCTTTGAGACAATCCTGGGTGTTTATAAAGAAAGTGCCCAGTACTGTTTCCTGGGATGCAGCAGGCATCAAAGAGGAGATAGTTTCTTTCCTTGCAGTTCCAAGCCTCTTTCCAGTCAAAAGCTCTCTGTCTGTCTTAGCTTTTTTCTTGGGGCCATGCTACCAGTGCTTCTCTGGTTGTCTCTAGAGCTTCCTTGCTGCTTTCTCTGTCTGCTTCTGTGATGTTTTGCCCCTTCTCTCTCACACCCAGCCCCCTGTGTTTGTATTCAGGCTCCAGGGAAACCCCTCAGACCACATGGTTCAGCTTCTACTCTGGCCTTACATGGGGCCTGTGTCTTGGATGGGGGCTCCTATAGTTTCAGCTACTTATTCCAAAAAGGAGCAAAATTTCTTCTGATATTTATCAGAATCACAGGCGACGGGCAAGCCCACAAGTTTCCACAAGGTTCCTCCCAGCCCCTAGGATAATGCCTGCATCTCCAATGATTAAGGTCTAAGCTACTAAGTCTGGCCTTAGGTAACTTCACCTCATTATCTGCAGTACTTCTGTAGTCTGAGTCTTGTAAATACTGAGGTAAGTATCTCTAGCGCCTCCACATTTCCCCAGCCAGCCAGCACCCACCCTGTCCTAGCCAGACAGAGTGAAAGCCAACTAGTTCTCTTCCAAACCCCAATCTGAAGCAGACCCCTGGAAAGCCACATGACAGGAGCATCTGGGTCCGATCAAACGGCGCTGTAGCACCGAGTGCAGCATAACAATGGTGGCATTGGATCCCAGCCTGCTTCGCAGCGCACATAGTGTTTCGGCTGGCAGGCCAGAACCTAGCAACACCCTGCACAAAAGAACCTTGGGGCAGATGAGTGACCACCCAGAGCTACTGTGTGGATCCCCTCCGAGAGAAAAGAAAACCACCATTTATCCTGCAACACGGCAACAGCCACACAGGGCCAGCAGAGATCTAAAGTTGCCATGGATGCTTGTAGCCAGATTCTCCATAGTTACCATGACTGTAGGATGGTGTGACTCCATTGGCTTGGGAAACTGAGGAGACAACCTGGTCCTTGGTGTTTGTGCGTCACCAGAAACATCAGCCGGCGACACTGTCAGTCTCTGTACCATGCTTAACACCAGACTGAAAAGGGTCCGTGGAAGCGACCTCCTCACAACTCCCTTAGGAAGGGATAGTTCGCGAGAGGCCAGTAACAGTTTGTGAGTGTCAGGAGATGGAAGGACACATTCTCAGCTAGTGACAATTACCACAGCTCTGTTGACTTCAGTAGAGTTGCTCCACTTTGCACCCACTGCAGTTCTGACCTGGCTCTTGGAGAAAGGGATTCAGTGCTTCACAGTGCTTTTTACCCTTGTCCGTCCTTTTATCACGCCTCTTTCTCGCTACTCCATTCATCATTTCCTTCTGCTCTGCTTCTGGTCCCTTCTTTACCTCTTTTGTCAGTTTCTTTCATCTCCAGCATATTATCAATGTTGCCTCTCTCCTCCTTTCACTGCTGCCTGCTACAACTCTTCCACATCAAACTCCTCTACCTCTTACTCTCCATTACCTATTCTGTTCCTCTCATCCCCATTGTAGATGGACACCACCTCTGGATGGCTGGACATTAAATTGTCCATTCTCCTCTGCAAACCTGCTGCCTTCAACCCTCCTTCAGGAACCTTTTCTCCTTCACTTCTATTGTCTGACTCTCTGACTCACATGACTTCAGTCAAGTCCCTTTAATTCCTTGCCTTCCCTTTGGATGGACACCATCGTATCTATTCAAATGCAGTCGTTCTTGGCTCTTTCCACTACCATTCCTTTTCCCTCTGCACTCCGCTAATCAGCTCGCCTTTTAAAATCTGACTGGCTGGCTGTCAATGAGTGAGCTAAGGTGGGTGAGGGGATATCTTTTATTGGACTAATTTCTGTCAATGAGAGAGAAGCTTCTGAGCTGCACAGAGCCCTTCTTCAGAGCTGGGCAAGCTACTCAGAGTGTCACAACTAAATGCCAGGTGGAAAAGATAGTGAAGCATAAGTAGCGCATATTGTAAGAGATCATTCAAGGGGAAGTGGCCCCATACACATATGCAGTCACAGGACAACAAAGGGGAGTTAGTGGGTTACAGACTGTTGTAATAAACCATAAATCCAGTGTCTTTGTTAAGTCAATGATTTTTAAAATCTAGCAAAGTTATGAATTTAAGCTCCCAGGCTCGTCTTTGGAAAATGTTGTTCCGGTTTCCTTTGAGGAAGAGGACTGGGAAGTCAGATATGGAGAGATCCTGCTGTGAAAAGTGTTTGCCCATGGGTAGTTTTGTCTTTTATCATTTTTCTCTATGACCTCATTGGAGAGCGCAGTGATTGTCTGGTTTCACTCACTTCGTTGTTACTGGGGCATTTAGAGCACTGGATGAGGTACACCACTGATAGGCTTGTGTGGGCATCTTGGAAGATGTATTGTGGGGCATGTTGATCATTGTATCAGCAGAGATATGTCCACAGGTTTTCATCTGTTGTTCTGGCAGGGTCTGGTGCCGCTTTGAGTTGGTGCATCCTGGTATGAGAGGAGCTTGCTTCCGATGATGAGAGGGTGGGGGGAGTTGTTTGAAGGCCAGAAGAGTGAGCTGTCACTCAAACATTCCCTTCCAATCGTCTGCCAGTATTTCCAATGAAATTTACACACCAAGTATCCAAAGCTCATGCATCTGTATTCACCCTCCCCCCCCCCAAAAAAATCATAAGATTGGCTTTAAAATCATGAGGTTATTTAACAAAATAACTTGCACTGTTGGGGGCCCCTGGTGCATGTGTCTTCTGGTGTTTCAGCCACTGGGAGGAAGTGGGCCACCCCAGTTAGAGTCTGCTCACTTCAGGTTCAAAATTCCAACTTACATGTACACAAAACGCTCACGCAAAAATGCTGCACCTCCACTGGCTGCTAGGCTCAGCCTTCCCCTGGCCCTCTCCTAATCCCCTCTGCCATTCTGCCCTTCATTCCCCAAGTCTCATGCTCTCTCCATGCTCCCTCTCAGACGCTTGTCTCTCACTTGCCCCTAACTTCACCTGCTCCTTTCTTTTCCACTCCCGCTTTCCTCTGACACTTCCCTGGGGGCTGTACCAGCCCCTCTCGTGGACCCCGTGTTCCCCTGAAGTTCTTCAGGATTCCTTCTGAAAATCCCAATTCTCCTATCCCCTCACAGTGTCCTGTGCAGTTTCCCAACCATGGAGCTTAGAGGGCAGCCATCTTCCTTGAGGGCAGCCTGGCTTCAGACCCCATGGAAACAATGGCAGATCGTGGCCATCTTTACTAGGAGCGCTTTACTGTCACCTCCAAAGGCTGTTGTGAAATGTTGATCACCTCAGCAAAGGCAGCCTGTGTCTCCAGCCCTATGGAAAGCGAGGGGCGATGGAAGCCATTTTTAGGTAGGGGGAATATTGTGAGAGAAGCCCCCAAATCATGAATGTCTTTAAAATGAAACCTTCCTGTCGCGTGACTTGGGTGTTGGAATGTGTCGTCCTCTTTTGGATTTTGTACTTTTTCTTTGTATTCTGTAATTATTTCAAAACTTTTCAACAGAACATGCGCAGAAGGAAATATACAAAAATTCATGTTTCCCTTCCATGGGGCTGGACACCAGTGAGCTAGCAGGGCAACCAGATGTAAAGAGAGGGTGAATGATGCTTCTGCCAGGGTGTTCAGGGCAGCACTAAGTTCTAGTCAATGTGACACTCCTGTTAAGCAGCCCTTTGGGTTCCCATGTGCAGAACGTGACCGAACTGGCACATTCTCCCAGAGCAGAGAGCTCCCTGACTCTCTTTGTCTGACAGCTTGAAAACATCTAAGAACATAAGAGCGGCCGTACTGGGTCAGACCAAAGGTCCATCTAGCCCAGTATCCTGTCTGTCGACAGTGGCCAATGCCAGGTGCCCCAGCGTGAGTGAACCTAACAGGTAACGATCAAGTGATCCCTCTCCTGCCATCCATCACCCCCCTCTGACAAACAGAGGCTAGGGACACCATTCCTTACCCAGCCTGACTAATAGCCATTAATGGACTTAACCTCCATGAATTTATCCAGTTCTCTTTTAAACCCTGTTATAGTTCTAGCCTTCACAGCCTCCTCAGGCAAGGAGTTCCACAGGTTTACTGTGCGCTGTGTGAAGAAGAACTTCCTTTTATTTGTGTTAAACCTGCTGCCAACTAATTTCAATGGGTGGCCCCTAGTTCTTCTATTATGGGAACAAGTAAATAACTTTTCCTTATTCACTTTCTTCACGCCACTCATAATTTTATATACCTCTATCATACCCCACCTTAGTCTCCTCTTTTCCAAGCTAAAAAGTCCTAGCCTCTTTAATCTCTCCTCATATGGGACCCGTTCCAATCCCCTAATCATTTTAGTTGCCTTCTCTGAACCTTTTCTAATGCCAGTATATCCTTTTTGAGATGAGGAGACCACATTTGTACACAGTATTCTAGATGTGGGCGCACCATGGATTTGTATAAGGGCAATAAGATACACTCCGTCTTATTCCCTATCTCTTTTTTTAATGATTCCTAACATCCTGTTTGCTTTTTTGACTGCCGCTGCACACTGCATGGACATCTTCAGAGAACTATCCATGATGACTCCAAGATCTTTTTCCTGATTAGTTGTAGCTAAATTAGCCCCCATCATATTGTAGGTATAGTTGGGGTTATTTTTTCCAAAGTGCATTACTTTACATTTATCCACATTAAATTTCATTTGCCATTTTGTTGCCCAATCACTTAGTTTGGTGAGATCTTTTTGAAGTTCTTCACAGTCTGCTTGGGTCTTAACTATTTTGAGCAGTTTAGTATCATCTGCAAACTTTGCCACCTCACTGTTTACCCCTTCCTCCAAATCATTGACGAATAAGTTGAATAGGATTGGTCCTAGGACTGACCCTTGGGGAACACCACTAGTCACCCCATCCATTCTGAAAATTTACCATTTATTCCTACCCTTTGTTCCCTGTCTTTTAACCAGTTCTCAATCCATGAAAGGATCTTCCCTCTTATCCCATGGCAACTTAATTTACGTAAGAGCCTTTGGTGAGGGACCTTGTCAAAGGCTTTCTGGAAATCTAAGTACACTATGTCCACTGGATCTCCATTGTCCACATGTTTGTTGACCCCTTCAAAGAACTCTAATAGATTAGTAAGACGTGATTTCCCTTTACAGAAACCATGCTGACTTTTGCCCAACAATTTATGTTCTTCTATGTGCCTGACAATTTTATTCTTTACTATTGTTTCAACCAATTTGCCCGATATGGACAGTAGACTTACTGGTCTGTAGTTGCCGGGATCACCTCTAGAGCCCTTTTTAAATATTGGCGTTACATGAGCTATCTTCCAGTCACTGGGTACAGAAGCCGATTTAAAGGACAGGTTACAAACCCTAGTTAATAGGTCCGCAATTTCACATTTGAGTTCTTTCAGAACTCTTGGGTGAATGCCATCTGGTCCCGGTGACTTGTTACAGTTAAGTTTACCAATTAGTTCCAAAACCTCCTCTAGTGACACTTCAATCTGTGACAATTCCTCAGATTTGTCACCTACAAAAGACGGCTCAGGTTTGGGAATCTCCCTAACGTCCTCAGCCGTGAAGACCGAAGCAAAGAATTCATTTAGTTTCTCCGCAATGACTTTATCATCTTTAAGTGCTCCTTTTGTATCTCTATCATCCAGGGGCCCCACTGGTTGTTTAGCAGGCTTCCTGCTTCTGATGTATTTAAAAAACATTTTATTATTACCTTTTGAGTTTCTGGCTAGCTGTTCTTCAAATTCCATTTTGGCTTTTCTTATTACATTTTTACAATTAATTTGGCAGTGTTTATGCTCCTCTCTAGTTACCTCAGTAGGATTTGACTTCCACTTTTTAAAAGATGCCTTTTTATCTCTCACTGCTTCTTTTACATGGTTTTTAAGCCACAGTGGCTCTTTTTTAGTTCTTTGACTTTGTTTTTTAATTTGGGGTATACATTTCAGTTGGGCCTCTATTATGGTGTCTTTGAAAAGTGTCCATGCAGCTTGCAGGGATTTCACTTTAGTCACTTTACCTATTAATTTCCATTTAACTAACCCCCTCATTTTTGCGTAGTTCCCCTTCCTGAAATTAAATGCCACAGTGTTGGGCTGCTGCGGTTTTGTTCACAGCATGGGAATGTTAAATGTTATTATATTATGATCACTATTCCCAAGCGGTCCTGTTATAATTACCTCTTGGACCAGCTCTTGCCCTCCACTCAGGACTAAATCAAGAGTCGCCTCTCCCCTTGTGGGTTCCTGTACTAGCTGCTCCAAGAAGCAGTCATTTAAAGTATCGAGGAAACTTTATCTAGCCAGAGCACAAGTCATGTGAAGCCTTCCCAGTTCTCCTGAAGAGGTGACACACTGTTGACGATAAACTCATTACACCTTCTACTCCCATCGATGCATATGGCCCCAAATCTCAGGAACCTCTTTGTTTTACTGGAGTGATTTTAAAAGCAAGCATAGTTAGCTAGCCATTGTCATCCAGGAGGCAAAAGTCATCAGGAGTCTATTAACTCGGGCTAAAGGGCAGAGTAACCTGTGTCAAACTCCTGTATCCCCCTGTGAAAGAGGGTTATAGTCCTCTAGAGCCTGTGGGACAGACTCCAGACACTGCAGCTGCTGCTACTGATGGTTTGGTAACAAGAGAGCTCTTTTGGGGAATATTGTGTGCACATGGTGGCCGTGCTTTGGAGTCAGCAAGTCTGGAATCCCAGCAGCCAGAGGAAGTCATTCCCACTCTCTCGGGGAAGTCAGCATCACAGCTGTGCAGAGCTACTCTGCTGTTTGTCTGGAGAACTGAACATGGGAACTGCTCTATAAATACTAGTCATGGTGTTGATTTTTCCTGGATGGGAAGAAGAGAAAAGCTGTTTGAGGACAGAAGGAAGCAATGCAGACTAGAGCTGTTCTGAGCCCAGGTGTCTGATCAGAAAGTAGGGACAGCTCTTCATGGGAGAGAGGAGAAAGGGCATGGTGAAAGAAACCAAGGAAATCAAAAATGAGCGGGCTAAGCTGCCGAAACCCTGGAGAAAAGGATGGGGGGATGCGCTTGGGACTGAGCTGAAAGGCGTCCAGATTAATTCAAAGAAAAGAGAGACACTTTGGGCCAGGACCTACCAGCAGTGTGGCACCATTGCCACATCCCTACACCATGGTGCTCTCAAGCCAGTGGATGCAGTGGATGATTCCCCGGCATAAGGGGATGCTCCAGAGGCAGCTCCCATAGTGGCTACATTCCTGTCCTGTCCTTTCACAGCCCTGACTCACCTTCCCCCATCTTTGCTGTGGAGGCACAGAGCTGGACTCCTCAGCTGTAGCTAGTTAAAGTTCCTCTGGGCCACTGTGGCGTTGCAAAGGGACTTTAACCAGAACCGAGGATCTTGTTCTTTTTATTGACACTGGGGAAAGGACTCTTAAAAGAGTTTCTTTCACACGTCTTAGAACTTGAAAGGGAATAGGAACTGCCCAAGGTCCTTTCCACACTGTCCCTGTTAAGTAAACCGAACACATTTCACTACACTTCCACAAGCCAAGCAAAACAGATTTTAAAAATTCCACATGACACCATGCAGGAAGAGAGTTTATAGAACAGCACGTTTCCCTGAAGGGCTCATAATTAGACTAATAAATGACATGATTTTATTGACCTGGGTCCTTCTATGTGTCAGCAGTAGCCACTCTGGAATTTGTCCATTTTTACCCAATTTTTTACACTAATAACCCTAAGTAAAAGGCAGGATTCATAGAATAGAATCAGAGAATCATAGGACTGGAAGGGACCTCGAGAGGTCTTCTAGTTCAGTCTCTGGTACTCAAGGTATAGGACTGGTTTGCATAGCAGACAGTTGGAAATGCTCCTGCAAAATACTGATAAACAGAATAAACTGCCCATGATTAATAGGGGAAGTTCCTTTGTCTCGCCCCACTTACACAAAACTTTTACTGAACTCAATGGGAATTCCACATGCTGAGGTCATGCAAGACTGGGCCACCAGTGATTATTACCTCAGTTTCTAAAATGACAAGCATTGACAATAGCTAACTGTACACAGAGCACAGAGTGTGCCGAGTTTCCAAATGTTTACCTTGCAAAAGTAGAAAAGAGTAAATCTAAATCAACCAAATGGACGGAGAACAGAGCCTGTCACTTAATCTTTGGAGCCTCCTGCATTGCATATTACTGCTGGGATAAATGAAAACAAGTCCAGGATATAAACAATGGGGTTTCCTTTAATAGTTGTTTAATGCAAAAATGTTCGAGACCAAGGAAAGGAAGAGAAGAGAAGAGAAGAGAGCCCATAATTGTACAATTACAATAGTTCAAGAAAATTCTGTTTGTTTGACAGAAAGAATGACACACTGGATCACATTCATCCCTGGTGCAATGCCACTGAAGTCAACAAAACTACACCAGAGAAGAATTTGGCCCCTTATTTTTATGGCCTTTCCTCGACAGCCCTGTCGGGGAGGGAACTCACATGGATGCAGGTCCTGATCGCAGAGGAATGTGAATCCTTCCTCCTATATAAGGTGCTTATTTCATGCCAACAGATGATTTTGAACCAGACACATAAATGAAACCAAGATTTATGTGCCTATGAAAATAACACATTTAAATAGCTCATAGGTGCAAAATCCATCTTAAAAAATAATTGACCAGTCTGACACAAACCTTGGGCTCATGGGGTTTGAGCATTTTAGGAGACAGAGAACTAAGAAACATGCAAGTTTAATGTATCTCCTCTCCTGCTTGACTTTGCTTCTACAGAGCCCCAAAATAGCTCCTGTGTACCGAGTGATGTGGCCATGGACCCTTTCAGCACCGTGACACACATTTCCCACAAGCCCATACTGCTCTGGGCCCAGGGTATAAACAGCCTTTCCTGATGAACAATTCCCAGCTTCTCTCTTTCCACCAGACTTGGCAGGCTAGAAACCGTTCACCTTTTTCTGTGTGTAGGGTAGTAGGACACCATTTTCCTACGCATAGCTATGCATATAGATAGTGTCACATGGCCTTCATTTTGTTTTCTTACAACGTCACCTTCAAATGTAGATTATGCCTGTTCTGTCCTCCTGGCAGAGCTGACGCTGAAAATTCAAGAGTTTTCAAGAGTTGAAGAAAGGCACTTCTTGCCCCGAGAAGTTCTCTTGCTCTGATGGGCAAGCTGAATGTTTTCTTTGCCTTGGAGAAAGGCATCGGACCAAACACTGCCAGGGGTCACTCGACCAGAGATCTAAAAGAGAAAGAGGGAGTTCACAGAGCACAAGTTGTTCTTCCTTGACAGCTTCAGAGCTGAAGGCGGCAGAGTGAAAGGAGCTGGTCTCTCGCTATCTTTTCAGTGTGTTTTCCAAACACTTCCCAGTCCAAGCTGAGTAGCACTGAGCAAAGAGACACGCCAGCCACCAGCTCCATTTCGGATGTTGGTAGAAGAGTTTTTCCGCAAATGTTACATGCCAGCCAAACTTTAACAGCCCACATGAGTCACATTTTACTTTAGAGGTTTGGCTGAGCAGGGCGCCGTGGCCAGCAAGCTAAGCTCTTGGATTGTGGTTCCTCCGAGGGAAACCAGAGCCGATGCAGAGGAATCGTTTCCATCTGACGCTTTCATTGGCCAAAAAATGTTAAAGGTCAGGATTTGAAGGGAAATTTTCTTCCCAGCATAGTCCTAGTCCTGTGATGTGTTGAGTGGTTCAGGCACATTTCCTGCTCTGACAAAAGCCTCCCAAGTTCTCCAGCCAGAATAAAGTGATTCCTCTGGTCTGGTGAGACCAGAGAGCATGGTGCTTTCGCCTCCCCGTAATGGCAGCTGGGCACCCTGAGATAACCAGAACCAGCTTACAGCTCTCCAGGGTGGGGACCCTTACGCTAGTCCTGGGGGGCCTCTGACAAGTCCTGCAGCCTGCTTGCCCTTGGGTAAGCAAAGGATGCACCTCAACCAAATTTAGAGGCCGCAGGTCCCGGATCAGTGTTCTATTTTGGAAGCATGGAGGGGGGTCTTGTAAGTGTTGGAATCAGCCCCAAAGAAGAATCCAATCTCCCCTCCTCGCCTGGGTTTGTTTTGGATCTCCTGGCAGATCAGGCAGTGTTTACAGTCAGCTCTCCAGTGGGAGAACCTCTGACTGGGAGAGATGGTTAAAATAAACATTAGCCCATGTAGAAGCAACTCCAGAGTCTAACAAACATCCCTCAGGCTAGAATGTGAAGCTACTAACTTCTCTGGAGGGCTGTAGATAGCCCATCAGCTAAGGACGGGGACTGTGTGTGGAGTAAGTTATCACCCCCCAAGGGCCAAATTCTCTGCTGGTGTATTTCAGTGTACTTCCATTGATCTCACTGGAGTTATTTCAGCTGTCCAGCTTCTGAGAATGTGGCCCCCTGTGAGCCAGAGTGGTAGAATTGGGCCCTAAAACAGCAAATGAACATGGGGAAAAGCCACAGCTTTCAAGTGCTATCGCTCCTGAGAGAGCCCTGGAGATGGGACAGCTGTAGAAAATGTGGCTCCGGTCTCTTGGCTAAGGGCGACTGGGCAGGTGGCTGTGTCTTCCAGTGGGGAGGCTCTAGCTGGGGAGAGGAGTTGGACATGACTCTCCTTGTGAGGAGGAGAAAGTGCCTCAGAACTGGCTGGAGTCTTAGTCTGTCAATAAGAGCAGGTGTTCCGGTGAACATCTACCATTAAAAATGGTTTTCATTTTGGGTACTAATTTGTGCCTGTTCCCCATTTTCTAAGGAATACTGAGAAAATACGTGGCCCACCATGCAACAGGCATTTGGGTTGGCATTGGTTAATTCGCACTAGTGTTATCTGACAGCGGGGATGTTGGTCAGGATGCCACAGTCGTCACGTCCTCACTGGTCCCAGCAATTATCCAAAATATTTGCTAGTAGGGTTAGTCACTCAGTACCATGGACCTCTCCTTTTCTTCATCCCTCCAAACACACATGTGCAATTCATGTGACCTGAGCTGTTCTTGGAGATTTCAGACCATGGTCTTCTGAGCTACAGGTGAGTCTTTGTTGCTCTGAGACTCCTGTTGCATTGGATAGTCTGCTTGCCTCGGTGCTTTGGTGCTTGGAAAGAAATGTTCTCCATTGTTTCTTACCCTCGAGGCTATAGCCAGTATTAAGGAAAATCTGTGGGCACATGTGATGGTAAGTGATAACAAGCTTGTTTTTCATTCCTGTGTCATGAAAGAAAATGGACCGGTGTGCTACGTGACTCCTAATTAATGGATTTAGGTAGACAGGAGCAAAGTGAAAACCCATATTTTCCCAAGAAATCGTGTTAATGAATTCTAGAGTATCTGGGTAGCCCCGCAACTCACTACACTAGCTGTTGCCTGATCTATTGGTTAGGGATTATTTAGCGTTTCCAATGTAACATTCCGTGGTTTGGCAGGATTCATTTGTCTCAAGATCAGCCATAGTATTACCACTAGTTTGGGAGAGAGGCCCCCAGTGTATGCAGGAGAGACATGCACACTTAAGGGAGACCTTTTGTATGTGCAGTGGTTTTATTAGCACAGTCAGCAATGTCACAAACACTACAACGCAGCAAAATAGAAAACAAGAAAATGTGGGAACAAAGTTACTTCTGCGTTTTCCTCCTTTTGGGGGGTACTTAAAAAGAGATGGGGGAAAAAAATCATCCCCCCCACAGCTCATGCCCTCATCCTGCCAGCCCTGCAACTCATCTCAACTCATTGAAAGGATTTTCTTCCTGACAGGAAGGCCGTCCAGCCTTGCTCTTCTACTGCGCTTTCATCTGTGAGGGCTGAAAGTCTTCCCATCATCATGATATCCAGTCCTCAGCCTGTCAGTGGGTATAGCTAATTCCCATCACCACAAAGGCACATAGGATCCTGAGTTGTAGGCCCTCCTCTTGTGCTCTTTTCCGCCCCTCTCTTTCTTTCCTCCTATCCTATCTCATTCTCTTTGCTTTTCATTGAATCCTGAAGTCAACTACACGGCATTCATCCCAACCTGCCATGTCTAAGGAGAGTGAATCCAGCCAGATGACAACCCTGACCAGACCATAACTAACCAGAGTCTAAATAGCACATGTCATGGTTGACTTGCCAGCCAAACCATCCACTCATAACTAACCAGCAGTTCTGTGCTTCAAAAACATCAACAAAAGCATTTCACCCATCTTCTCTTTCCTGTCTCTCCTCCACTTTGGGTCTGTCTGTTTTTGAAAAGCAAGAGACATGAAAGCCCTTCACACCAAGACTAAGAGTATAATTAACCTTCTGATGAAAAGGAAGAAGGTTGTTCTGAAAATAAGACTCTGATATTTTGACTCCAAAAGGAGAAAGACTTTGATAAAGCCTAACTGTTTTGCATCATCACTCAACCACAGTTTCAGTACAAATGTTTGTCTTCATGTCTTGTGTTTAATCTATAAACTTTCAATTTAAATAAATGCTTTTGAGTGTTTGCCACGTAATAGAATAAAGACCAAAGGCTCTGTTTAAGAATAACTCCAAGCCCATCTCTTACTGTTTAATGTTAGACAGTAAAAGAGTTTATAAACACTTGAACTCTTTAAGCCTTTGAGGCTATATCTACACTGGGGAAAAAAACCCTGGCATGTCTCAGAGATCAGCTGACTCCAGTCTGCAGGGCTCAGGCTACAGGACTAAACATAGCAGTGTAGATGTTCAGGCTCAGACATGAACTTAGGGTCTGAGACCCTCTGACTTGCAGGGGTCTGAGACCCTGGCTCCAGCCTGAGCCCAAACATCTACACTGCAACTTTATATCCCTGCAGCTTGAGCCCTGGGAACTTGGGGCAGCCGCAGCCAGGTCATGGGTCTTGTGTTGCAAGGCAGCCATACCCTAAGATCAGTGTCTTTACCACACTTGCCAGGTGGGGCCGCTTTAGCCCCTGGTTCGTGGGGCTTCGGGGTACAACTGACTGTCAATCCCTACCCGTTACAGGAAGTTGTCACAACTCACCAAGTTCCCAGCACAATTGGCTGAGCTATCCTTTGGGTCTGCACGCCCCCAGCAACGTGCAGGAATCACTATTTCAAGAAAGGGCGGAAGAGTTTGTTTCTTTGCAATTAGTTTGGACATTGGGTGCCCCAGAAGGGGTGGGGTTACTCGTGACCTGGCTGGAGGGCCAAGCCCCGAGAAATGGACCCCGCACAGGCCTGTGAGGCAACTGAGAAGAAAGCCCTGCAATGCCATGCCCAGCCACAGGGGGCAGGTGTGCCAGCGGGTGACACGCTCATCTGCATCAGGCATAGCTGCTGCTTGCACTCAGAGTACAAACCCACTAATCCAGCACCGGGGAGCCGTGACCAACAGCCACCGTTGAACACTGGTAAGCAATTGAACCCCATCAGGTGTTATGTAAACTAGCCCTAGTGGGCGTGCTGTCCTGGCATTTAACACTGCCTGACAAGCCTCAGCAGATGGGCTGGAGTGGATGTGTCTTCACTGGCACACAGGAATGGGGGGCTTGACTAGAGCGAGACAGCTAACTCGCTTTAAAACCCTAACCTGAGCCAATGCCCTTGGAGTGTTAGATGTGTGGGCAGCACTACCCACTACCTGAGTTGGCCTCTCTTAGTTCACATGGCAGTGGAACCAAAGCACCTTGTTTCTACACTGTGCATACAGTAATAGTGAGAATACATTAGTTATCCCCTGGTAAAACACCCCATTTTTTGTCCACGAAGACACAGCCTCCATATGCCACGCAGACTGAGTTACCCTCTTCTTTCTAGTGGCCATCCCCGCATCAGCAAATGACAGTGTGAGAAGCATTCACTGAGACTGCAGAACAGAGACCTTGCAGATTGCCAGTATGGCACTTTGAATGAAAGCTGAATTCAAACAGAAATGTTGAGTAAAAACATTACTCTTAACAATTTTGCAAACACGGTGAAACATCAGGGAGTTCAGTTTACAAGCACATTCTGTCACTATAAATGAGCAGACAAATTACTGCCCTAGAAGAATGAATTTGCAGGGATGCGCTGTGTTTAAGGATAACAAAGTGTCATTTCCTTTTGGAAATCAACTTTTTATTAGGTTATAAATAGTAGTTTGAGGTGGCTGCTTTCCTGCTCCAGTGGAAATGGATGTCAGATTGATGGAAATCATTGCCTTGTTTCCAACTCTTGCCCTTCTGGCCTGGAAAGAGGATCTGGAAAAGCTGCCAGGAGAACTCTTACTTTTGGATTTCAGTGGCTCTCTGGCTTCTGAGATCTATTTGAACTAGTTCCAAATACTAGCTCCATATCTTAGCAATTCCTGGCTCATTCAGCAGAAGTGAAGAAAGAAACACTAATGAAAAAATAGTAGGAGCAACATTTTTATTCTTTCCTGGGTTGGTGGTTTCTCTGAAAGACAGTGGACTAACAAACTCCAATCAGTGCGGTCATGCCAGACATCCTCTCAGCTAAAACCTTTGCCCGTCAGTCTGAGTCCTCCTTTCCTAACGTGACCAAGCCTCATGCTTCCCTCTCTCTTAGTTATATTTACATACCTGCTGATACTTTATTCTTCCTTTGAAGAGTGGAAATAGCATCCATCCCTTTTCCAATAAACATGCTGCAGGGGAGGTGGGATATGTACTAGTATCTTCCACTCAGACATCAGTTTAGTTCAATTCAGGTACTGTAATTTTTCAGTGAAATAGACCTTGAGACTTGGCATTTCAAGGGGGTTTATGGTTTAGTCCTGTCACAGGCTGGCTGAATCTTTAAAATGAGTTGGGCTCAGCCACACCTGCATCAGATTAGGTCCCTCTGCTCCCCCAGCTGGTACTGATCAGCTAGGTGGTTTCTTTAAAAGGGCTGAGAGAACTGAATTTGAGAGAGGAACCATAGGGAACAAGCTGAGCTCCTGGGAAAGGCCCTGAAGCCGGGTCTGGAAGGACCCCAGGGAAGGAGCCGAGTCAGTCCTCTAGACTAGAGCAGAGAGGAGAGAAAAGTTGGCTGGGTGGCTGAGACTGCGAGGGGACTCCATGGACGGAGCCTGGGAGTCAGGACTCTACCCCAAAGGTAGCCCAGAATGGGTTGGGAACTGAGCCCAGAGGGTGGGGTGAAGAGCCCAATGAGGTGACAGAACTCGTTTGCTTGGACCTTTGTTACCCAAGGACTGAACTTTGAGTGCAGCCCAAACTTCACTGCAAACAGCTTAAATTCATGCCCACTAAACTGTAAACATTACTATGCTGGGTAACAATGTCTAGTAAAATCACCTGCTTAGCCGAAGTGTCTTCTGGTAAACTATCTCCGGAAAGGGAGAGTTGTAGTCTAGAACGAGTGTATAATATTTTCCAGCCAACGTAAATGAATCTAGGCCTCCTTTGCTCCAGGGGGCCAGTCCTTCCTGTGCCACCAACGTGCACTCTTTCCTTTCACTTGGCCTGCACTTTTGGCATATATGACAAGCCTTGATAGAGTCCTCAATGTCGCTCTTCATTGGAGGCCAGTATAAAATGTCGCAGGCCCTTCTCTTAGACTTGCCAGTCCCTAAATGACTTTCATGTATCCTTTTCAACACTCTTCTGTAACGCCGTAGGAACCGCCATTCTGGTGCCTTTAAACAAAATCCCCCTCAAATTGATAATAGGATGTGGGAAGACCCTGTGCTCATAGCCTTCATTACTTTCTGCAGGCTCTCATCCTAAGCCCTAACTCCGGCAACCACAGGCCACATTTCATCTGAGGGGATACCTACAGGATGGTTGGGGTTTTTATTTCAGATTGATGTAGAAATATCTAGATCTGGACTTTTCTCCACTGCACTTATATCAAATGTTCTAGCATGTGCGTATGCAACTATCCAGTCTCTCCTAGGTTTATATTCACGGTTCCCTCTGTGTCATCAGTTCTTAGGATTTTATGGCCAGAAGGGACTAGTAAATCATCGAGCCTGACCTATATATCACAAGTCAGAGAATCTCACCCAGTGACTGCCCCGTCACACCCATACCCATGTCTGAACTAGAGCATATATTTATGGAGAGAGCTGTTATCCTGGGGGAACTAGCCATTAACGGAAGACACAAGCAGGCCCCCTAGTAAACAACACAGCCAAAGACAAATATATGACAGGTTCTTCCTGAGAGGCAGTGTAGCTAAGTGATGGGGTTGGGTCTGCTATATTAGGGTTCTGGGCTTCAGTCTGTCATGTGTAACCAGAGTGATCCTGGCTCTTGCTCACTAAGGGTTGTGAAGGGTTTAGCATTTTTAACAGCAGAGGAAGGAAATTCCTTAAGTTTTGTTCTATCTTGTTCTATAAATGGGGTAAGCACGAGTTCAGGCCTTACCCAGTAGGGGTATTGTGCCTGTTCTGTGATCTAAAGACAAAGTTTCTCTGGTTGACATCTCAAATGCAGATTGCTGTTCCAACCTCTGGTCCACAGATCGGCAGCTTTTCCACACCTTGGAATAACTTTATCTGTGAGAGAGTTACTCTGTTATACCCGAAAAGCTGATTGGAGTAGTTACTTTGCTGACAGAGCTGCAGAAAAACACACTAAGTGAAGATGCCATTCTTTATAGCTTGTATCTCAAACTATCTCTTTTAAGTTGCATTCTTACAGAACAGGTGGTCCTGTCCACATCTCCACCCTGTCTAAGATGCCTGGACTTTCCATTTCGCTCAGAACTCTAGAATATCTGCATATCCCTCCCCTCATTTACCTGCCCTCCCCTCATTTCTCCAACTCCACCTATTCGAAGAACTTTGCCATTTTTTTTATACAGGGCCAAAGCTTATTAACAAGTCCCCCAAGTGACTGGAGAGATGGAGCAGATGAGAGGAGTCAGTCCAAAGGCTGTCCAAGGAATGCACAAAGTTTCTCAGTTATCAGGGCTTCTACCTCCTGGAATTGTCCATTCTTATCCCAGACAAAGGCAGCATTTGTCTGGATTGCATCTTGTTGCAGGACTGAGACTTCAGCGATATGTGTCTTTTTCTGTTGTTCAGATTCATTTGGAGAGACTGGTCACCTCTCTTCACTCCTGACTTGGCATTCAGAGCTGATGCCTGGTTGGCAGTTCTTGCACACCTCGAACTCCTCAGCTCACCGCCCCGGGGGCTTGGATGGCTCACTAAACTCCCACAAAGGGGAATAAGCAGAGGCAACTCAAAGGACTCCAGTTGCTGGTAAGTTACCTTCATTTCTCGGCTAATCACAGACAGCATATTGCGATATTCATTAGCTTCTAATTTAGCCAAATCCAGATAGATTTCCATGGAGCCAGATAAAAGCATTTCTCTTATCCCGGGACTATTCCCCGAAGAAATTTCAAAGTCGTGATGCAAACCATGCAGGGTTCAGAAAGCTTCAAAAAGGGGTCACGAGAATCTTCCATACTGGACAGTGTTCAGCAGTGTTAATGAAGGGTCACTGCCTCCTTCCACCCACCCCCTAAAATATAAAACTCTAGTGCCATTTGTTGTAAAATACGTAAATAAACATTTAGACTAAACATAGCTGGATTGTCTTAAACAAGAGAACAGTAGTGCCATTTAGTAACAAATTCAGTTACCTGATTGAGGGGGGGGGATTAAATATGTAAGCAAAATTAATCAAACAAATTAATCTTGAACTTCACACTAACACGTACATGTTGTTAATTTAATAAAGAAGCAGGTATCTTTTTAAAAATAATTATTCTCTAAGCGTGGTACAAGCATTAATTTTATATTGTCTCCTCACTTTAAACAGATTTATAACACAGTTCAAGATGTTTACTAGATCCAGTAAGCAAGCACACATTCCAAAACACTTATTAATCCTGTTGCAGGCTTTAATGAAACATTGAACCATAATATTTTTATTTGTTATGGTTGCTAGGTATGTTGCTAAGTTATACACATCATACACTGCCTCCAAGTATATTTGTGATATTTGAGAGCATATACAGGGGAATTTGTTTAGCTGATTTTTCCAAATTTAGTTATACTTTGAAAACTATGAAAGAAGAACCATTTATTAGCTCCCTATGAATATATCCTTTTTTCCTTGACAACACAAACACATGTAAATATATTTAAACAAACAGTTGAACAGCACATGTTCTTGACACATTTTTCTGTTACTTTAGAATTAGTTTTGTAATTGCAGAGGGAAAAAATGATTATACATGTGGATTTGCAGAATAGACTGTCAAGGTAAAAAAGTCATCTATCTGGTGTGGTAATGGTACATAGTGGTTTTACAATATAAACAAAGACACCTTGGAAGCAGAATTCATAATGATGTTGAACCCCCAGGTATCAGGACTCAATCCCATGCTTTGAAGAGCTGAATAAATGGTGCACACACCTACCTACACAAGTAAAAGATCTATAGTGAAAAAGATATGATGGACTTGTAAAGGAAGTCAGAATACAGCCACCTTTCAGGTTAATATGGACTCCCCTGTTTCTCTTCAGTCATTTGGTGTATTGTTGTAATATTACCTCGATTTAAATGTCTTGTTTTGCACAGACAGGATTAAATAAGGTTGAATGATGCTTTACATATAAGCGTATAGATTAACCCCAGCTGAGCTGAACCCAGCCTGTTGCATCCATTGTAATGTAATCAATTTATTGATAATTGTTCTTGGCTCTCTCCCTTTCTGACCTCCTATTCTACCAACAGAAGTGTCAGTGAACAATCATCTGTCCAACAATGTTTGACTTTTTTAATAATGAAACAAATCCTGACCTGTTGCCACTAAACTCCATGACAGACAACAGACACTCCATATCTTATTAGCAATTAGTTGACTAATGAGACATTTCACATCTTAGTTGTCCCAGCAGTTCCCAGAGTCTCAGTTTTAATGGTAGAAAAATGGTCTTTTTCTTCATTGCTTGAAGATGCAGAATCTAATCCTGCATTCCTTGTGCCTCCAGACCTTCCAGTGATTTCCGTATGAGATTTGGGTGCAGGGGGAATGCAGAATCAAGCCCAAATGTTGAACTGAAGCATGGCATTAAGCCATGGTCTTGTACTGGGGGTGTTGGTTTTTGTGTGCAAACATCACTATTATACTGTGTGCTACATACAAAGTAGTAATTCTTACCAAGCGGAATTTAAATTTTGCACTGTACAGAAGAGTCTGCAAACTCTTTTACGTGGCTAAAAGAGAAAATATTGTGACTGTATAGGCAAAAGAAGCATTAGGTGCTCAATAATAGCTGTTGGAATAGTTGATCTGTGGCTCTTTTTTAATGCAAATTAAATGTAGGCTTTGAAAATGGGTGTTCTGACAATAGAACTGCAGTGGATTTGCAGTGAGTCAAATGCACAAAAGAGGTGTTAGCCTGGTATCTCCTGCCAAGTCATAGAGAAGCTCACCGCTCATGCTACACACCTAGAGTGAACCAGGATTCTCCATGCTCAGAAATGAAAGACATTTGGCACTTCAGTTGTACAGAAAATATTTGGAAGCAAAAAACTGTCCCCAAAAGTCCTTGTACACTGTGCTCTGGTCTCCAGGCGGGCAGAGATTCCATATTGATTGAACAATGCACTGAAGCACATGTGGGTGCACTGCAATCAATGGGACTAGTCACTTGCTTAGAGTTATGCATATGCTGAATCAGGATTTAAATGGGTAAGGAAGGCATGTAAACTGAAAGATGTATTGACTGACACAGAGCAGATCTCCTCTATTGGATGTGGCCCGATGAACTGTTTCATCAGGAGCAAACAAGTCGTGTTTTCACGTGCCAGTCAAGTCCCAGTGTCTGATGAGAGGCGCACAAGACAGCCCTTGGAATATCGAGTGTTTCACAATGTTCTGGGCTCCACCACGCTAAAGGCCATGGCTGGGACTGTCAAATGGGCCTGAAGCTCCAGCCCCAGTTCACACAAAAGGCACTCTGGGGCTCACCAAGTCTCTGGGGCTACTGAGGCAAATCAACTCGTCCTGAGGCTTTGTCTCACCTGCTCTGAGGATACCCACACCTGACCCTTGCTATATATGGCAGCCAGGGCATGGCGGGAGGGGGGATGATGTCAGGGAGATGGATGAGAATGAATGGAACAAGTATCTCAAGTAGACAGCTCCACTGTGGAGGTGTCACCTGGGAGATGTCTTGCCTCCTCTGGCTTCAAATCAGCCACAAGGGTGATGTGCGGAGAGACACGGACAGACGTTTTCCCAAGCTGGCTAATGAGGATGGACCCTGATAGCTAAGAAAAAATGTCTTTTCAAAGTGTCTCTTTGTTTTCTTGTAAAGTAAATCCATGAGGGTACTGTCTTTGCATTGTAATTATTCACAGTGTTACTGTTTTTATATTACTGGGAAGTGTGTGAGTTACGAGGATATTTACTACTTCTGTTTAAGAAGCCATCACCACCAGCAGGGTATTCACAACTACTGAAAGACTGCTGAGCATGGATAGTTAGTTCACAGATGCCACCTGATGGGCACAAAATGAATGTCAAGCAACAAGCAAATTATGCCATGCAACTACTGTATAGCACTGCAGGAGATATTCACAGATAAACTTTTCTTTATTGGAGTCTTAACGTACCATAGTCACAGTCATGCCATAATGTAGCTTTCCAGGCTGTTGGGAAAGAATTGCAATGTGTTTGGTGTGGAGGAAAAAAACCTTTGTCTGATGCTGGATCATAGAAGTTGGAGATTTTTCCCAAAGATTAATCAAAATTTACCTGTTTTCTGCTTGTGTTTGCCAGCACCAGAAAATACCTATTCACATACCCACGATAGTTTTGGAACCACTGGGAGCTGCTATATAACAAGAATAGATTAACCAAATTAATTTGGATTTTCAAATAGCCTTTGACAAAGTCCTGCGCTATAGGTTATTTAAGAAATAGAGGTAAAGTAGTTAGACTCACAGATAAATTTCTGTTCTGGACTAGAAACAGGCTCAAATACAGAAAACATAGAGGTCAGTTTGTCAACATGTAAAAGCTTAACAAGTGAGGTATCCCATGGATCTGTACTAGGATCTGTACTGGTGGTTAGGCAGATGGATATAAATTTTAAAGAAAATGAGGTGGCAACATTTGCAGATGACATTGAATTATTTTGTTCAGTCAAGAAGACTAACCTAAAATTAAGGTTCTTAACCAAAACTAAGATGATTGTGAAGAATCTCAAAGGAACCTTTCCAAGTTATGTGATATAGCAACATGGTGGCAGATGAAAGCTAAGGTTGAAAATGCAGAATAACATGCATTGGAATAAATGTGCATTGGAAGAAATAATTTGAACTACTCAGACACATTACTGGCTTATAAATTAACTGGAACATAGCATCTGCCAGACCAGATGAGACTTGAGGTCCATCTTGTCCTGTATCCTGTCTTGAATGATGGCTGACATGAGATACTTCAGAGGAAGGTGTAAAAACCCCTCAGTAGGGGATGTTGGATAATCTGCACTCCGCAATGGATCTCATTCTGATCGTTAATTATTAGTAATCACCTTTAAGCCGTGAAGCAGGAAGCTTAATATCCCTTGTCATCATTAATTGTGATAACTCTGAATAGTCTTGTTATTCATATAAATGTTCAATCTTGTTAAGTTTTTGGCTTTAGCAGTTTCCTGTAGCAATAAGGTCCTTTAATCAGATTTGAACTTCCCACCTTTTAATTTGATTGACTGAAAGTCCCCTTGTTCTTGCGTTACCAGACAGCGAGACCAGATGTTTCTGATCTTCCTTCTCTACGCCAGTCATTATACTGTAGATTTTTATCATGTCTCTTCTTACTCCTCTTCTTTCTCAGGTAACAATTCCAATCTTTTCAATCTCTCTTCACAGGAGATTTTCTCCAGGACCCTCTTTTCAGACCCTCTAGATCTGCAATTTCCTGTTTGAGATGGGATGCCCCATACTGCTCACAGTATCTGGATGAGGCATGAGAATACTGTCTGTATTTTGCACTAAGCATTAGGATATTGTCTGTATTATGCACCATCTCTTTCCTTATGCATCCTAACGTCTTTTTTGCTTTTTTGATTGCACTCCCTTTCTTGAACTGCTAGTTATCTTAGGACACTGTAAAATATATGAGTAGTTTAAATTTTACTCTCCAATGGGCATTACTTTGCATTTATTGACATTGGATTTCATTTGCCATCATGTGGTCCATTCTCCTAGCTTGTGTTGGTTTTTTTGAAATTCCTCACAATGCTTTCTGTTCCTGAATAATTTAAATAATTTTTTGTCATCTGCAGATTTTGCTCCCTCACTGCTCCCTCCCCTTTCCAGATCATTAATAAATATATCAAACAACATGGGACCTAGTGTGGAACTTGAGTTTACAAATAAAACAAAATAAAACACACTTTCTGGTAACTAACATTAATTTTAGTAAACTGAAATCTTTGGCGAAGCAGTTTTCTTACTTCCAAGTAACAGCATCCATAGCTGTCTAGACGAGGGGTCCAACTTTCACAGGCTCCTCTATGACCCCTTAGTGATGGATAACTAAGAGGTCTTTTTGCTCCCTTTATACTACTCAAAGATCATTGTATCAACCTCAAGAACCAGGAAGGCTTCCTGGGATGCAGACCCTGTCCCCCAATGTGATTGTTAAATGGTCTTCTCCCACTCTTGTTTAGCTTGATGGCTTTGTTTATCTTATATGTAAATGTCCTTTCATGTCCTCTGTCTGTAACCAAGCTGGTCAGAGAGGTAAATCCACATTTCTTTGTCTAGGGCAGGCTGAGTTCAGATGGTGCCTTCCAAACACATTTTAAGAATGTGTTTGCAGCACGCATCCATAACTCTTTGTACAGAACCCATATATACATTACGCAATGATTTTGAGACCAGTGTGTTACCACTTATCATATGATACCTCACATGATACCTTTGAGATATGACAACAGTGTGTTGGGACGAGTGTGTCAAGCCTGATGTGCATTACAGTATGGGGTGCCTTCAGTTTGCACTGAGAAGCTCCTGGCATCTCAGTTTTATAGTGTTCTCGTGTCTAGTAGCACCAGTAAACTCTAGGACCATTAAAGCCATACACAGTCTAATTCAATCTAGCTCTTACAGTTAATGAATATTTCATCTATTAGAAGTAAGGAAAAATGCATACAGGAAGGAATTAGTGAGGGAGGGAGAAAGAGGAAAGACATTGCAGTTGGAAGCAAGATCAAAGGAAAACTACTTACAATCGCAAAAGCAAATACAAAAGGAGGCTACACTGAAAATATATATATAAAACCCCAAATCAGAAGAAGCCAAAATAACAGATAGGAGATCAAAGAAATAAGAAAACATTGCAGGACATATTGTTCCTTTTTGGAGGAAAAATTGCAAAACCTGGAAATACTGCCAGATTTCTGAATGCTATAAGGGTAGCTTGACTACGGTGAGATTCTGCCCTTTCATAAGTGTAAATTTCACTCTGACTGGCAGCACCAGCAATTTGCACTGCACTTCAGAAATGCATTGTTAGCCTTCCGCCGACAGCAAGCACTGTATCTGGAGCATAGGTTCTTTCTTGTTAATTTAAGGTGATGTGTTGTGCTTCCAGGCATTATAGAAGCCTCCCTAATTTTGTCCCTTGAAAGTACACTGATCCTTCCTGATACTATCTAAAGTAAATGTGTGTTTCTGCTAAAAGACCACAGTTATGACACATCATCTGAAAGATTATTCCAGAATGGATTACCTTGGGAATGCTTAGCAAAAATGCCACACATCAGCGATGTGGGCAGCTGAATTTTTTGCTCTGATACCATTTGGATTCTACTGCATTTATTTTTAGGAACCACTGTTTTCACGGCCATCCTCCATCTTTTAGGCCCCATTCACTTACTATTAAAATCAACTTGCTTTGTTTTCCATGCTGAAATACCCTGCTACATGATAGGATCACGCTCACTGCATCGTTGTTCTGCAGAAATCCACTTTTAACTCATTCTGGCTGTGACTTTTCCCTTTAACTAGAAAAGGGATTTAAAACCCTTCTTTCACTGTCAGCATATACCCATTAATTGATGCTTTAGTCTCATTTTCTCTCTCTTCTGGAAACTAACTTTATATACAATGTCTCCTGACACTGTTCGGATAGAAATAGAATTTTTGATGCAGGGTTTGCATCAGAGGGCTGGTATCTTCTTCCCTTCTGAGATTTTGTCAGTTCTTTGGGTGTTGTAAAGGTAGGGTATCCTCTAGATGATAAGAAGGCTTTCGTAGAACACAAAAGCCTGGCTGGAGAGGACAATACTGTAGGAAGAAGCGTTCTCTAGTGTTAGTCAACTTCAGACATAAATCGCTTCTCTTTGTGCAAAGGCTTTTAAAATAAATGATCTCACTTGAGAGCCCAGACACCGCAGCTCTGGTTCAGACAGTTTCGCATACCAAGGACAGGAGCCACCTTGCACTTTATCTCACTGAAAAACAATGTTTGCAGAAAAGAAGCAGCTGCAGCTACTGAACCGATCGTTACTGAGGCACAACATTATCAGCTTGTATGTATCTATTGCTCCATGGTCTTCAGGGAAGCTTCCCCAGCTGCGAATCTGGGCCAATATTTGTATCTTTCTGAAAAGCCAGCCCGTACCCTTCTCTAATTACCAAACAGTCCAAAATAATTCCATGCCACTGACAATGACGACACCTTGTGTGAGTTAATAAGCTGATGCTTTAATTAGTTGTAGTTTAGAAATGTGAAGAAATCAATAAAATCAACAAAATCAACATGTGACAGAGGGAACTCTTCACATGCAGGGGAGCAAGGGGGAAAGTACATAAGAATGGCCATACCGGGTCAGACTAAAGGTCCATCTACCTGTGTCCTGTCTTCCAACAGTGGCCAATGCCAGGTGCTTCAGAGGGAATGGACAGAACAGGTAATCATCAAGTATCTGAAAAGAAAACAAGCACCTGACACCAGTTAAGCAGTCTGCTCAGAGGCTGGGAGTGGGATGGGTCTGGGCCTATATAACCCAGACCTGTATCATTCCAAGGGAGGAGCGAATGAAGGTGCACTCTGGGAGGCCCAAGCAGTACCTAGGAAACAAAACAGCTGCAGAAAGGGGCAGGAGAAGAGACAAATACAAGCTGGGGGAAAGGTTCTGGGTTTGGGGAGAGACGGGCACAGGTTGGGGCCCATCTCCCCAGGAAACTGTGGACTTGATAAGATAAGAAATAAGATGAGATGACTAGAGCCTGGGATGTAGATGATAAATTAAATACTGATTCACCCCTTTTATTAGAATTAGTGCATTAATGAGTGTCTGCTGACCCCCCAGGGGCTGGTGAGAATCTCCCAGTTCAGACAACATTTATATTGGAGCAGAAGACGACTATACTTGTGAGGGACAAGGTCTATATCAATTTTAAGCAATTCGCATTGTTCTCCTCAGTGACTCAGGAAACTTTTAAGCACTTAATAGAGCTTGTGCAGCAAGGTCTACAGCAGCAGATATGCAGGGTATATCTTGAGGACATCCAGGAAAACTTCACCGACCATCTCTATCACCTGTATGTGCACACACAGAAAGTAAAGGACTGCCCGGGACCAATATTCATGTCCATTTCAGCTACACATACACCAACTTGAGCTTTCTCAGGTCAGCGTATGTGAAGCTGTGATTATCTTTAACGTCCCCTGGGGTGGAGGGGCAGGGATAGTGCAGTGACCCCTGATTCCATGTGGAATGTTGAGGGGGGTACAGGTAAGTCCCAATACTGAGTTCTCAGTGGGCTGCAGAGGGAGGTGAGCCCAGGACTGTTGAACCTGCAGAACCTGCAGCATCTGTGTTCTCTCCCTCTCCTTTTCCTGCTTGGACTCCTGGGCCTTTCTCCAGGCTGCCCTCCACGTTCATCCTCCAGGCTCCATGCTCACTGTCCGATGCAACATTGGCTTGCAGGATCCCACTGGACATGTCATCCCAAGTCCTCTTTTTTTTCTCCTTATCTGGCTCCGGTGTTCTGAGGGTGTGGAGGGAGAGACCCTGAAGGCCACAATGGCAGCAGCTGCAGATAAAACACATGGAGGTACCATTGTCTGTCTATTCACTAGAGAAAATAAAAGTTAAGATGCGAAACTCACTCCCCTTGCTCCCTAAAGTTTTAAGCACTATGTTCTTAATTCTGCTTAGGATTGCTTGTGCCCTGTGTCAGTCACAGTACCAGCCATGGTGGGTATGACCCACCAGAGGTGAGGGAAATTAAGGAGTTGCTCGGTTGCATGAATCTAGTGGTATAGAGCATAGGCACTGAATACTGGCACTGTTTTCCACAGGCAGGGGTGATTTTAGCTGATATTTCACTCTGGAGGGTAACAAAGGCAGAGAGAGCCCAGCTGCTGCTGGCATCCCATATGCTGCCGGGGCTGTATGCTGCTAGTCCGTGTACTACAATAATGCAAGCCGAAGTGATCACTGACAGACATGGGAAAGTGCCCTACCACAAAGGAAGAAATAAGGGTGCCATCCCTGGAGACCTTTGGCAGGGGACTGCAGAGTGCCTCAGACCTCTGTGAAAGTTTCGTCAAGATGTCTCAGGAGGATTCAAGGGACATCCCTATGCACACAAACAAACTGCTCTGCATGGTCCCTCCTAGTCTGGAAAGCAGATAACAACCAACTGAATAAAATAAAATAAAGGGAGAATGACTGGGGGCTGGGTGCAGGAATGAGACCCAAAGGACAGAGAATATGGAGAGTAAAAGGAGATGGAGCAATAGGGATAGCAGAGAAAGACTGTGTGAGAGGTAGGAGGCTTTGAGGAGAAAAGAAGGTAAACATGGGGGCAAGTGAATGTAGGAGACAGGTGGAGAACAGGAGATTCATGAGGAGCATAGAAGGAGAATAAAAGAGTGGGAGGAGACTTGGGGCTGTATCCACAGAGAAATTAAAGTCCCTAACTGCCAAAATCCAAAATTTAGATTCTCAGCCCCTCTGCTCAGCTCACCTAAGTTTACGCAGTTGTAGCCATGTCAGTCCCAGGATATTAGGGAGGCAAAGTGGGTGAGATCATTTCTTCTATTGGACCAACTTCTGTTACCTCACCCATCTTGCCTCATCCTGTTGGCACCTAAATTCCCTAGGTGCCTACATTTCTACCAGTAAAGTCCCCTTGGTGCCTACATTTCTGCTGCTGGGCATGCCCAGAGCTGCCTAAGTCCTGACACCCAGCCCTGAGCTCACGCTGAAGCCCTGGAGTGATCCTCATACTAAGATATGTATTCCCCTGTCTCCCACATCCTGTGTGGGGTCTCTAACTGCTAAGTTATAGCATATAGGGTGGGCACCAAATCCTCTTCCTCCACCTTGGTTTTATTGTGCGAAAGGGCTGACGTGACTGGGGTGACTAACCCTAGGGGATGAGGTTCATGGTTGTGAAACTCAATCAGAGAAAATCGCCTCCCTCCAGCCAGGAGCCGGTGCCTCAATCTCTCTGAGGGGCATGGCTTAGACCACCCCCCTCTCCTGGATTGGGCAGGGTTGTAGCCAGTCTGGTGATGAGGGAAGATGCTCCAGCCCACTAACAAATTGGGAAAACCCCTCTGTAGGGTGACTGGATGTCCCGATTTTATAGGGACAGTCCCGATTTTTGGGTCTTTTTCTTATATAGGCTCCTACTACCCCCACCCTGTCCTGATTTTTCACACTTGCTGTCTGGTCACCCTACCCCTCTGATATGCTGCTTTCCCCACTGCCCCGCTTCCTGGGGAAAAGCAGCCAAACAGGACTGCTACAGGAAGCAGGCAGAACTCTTCCTCCCTCTCCTCATGAAGGGGAGGGGAGAGGGCAGAAAGAACACAGCAGCTCAGGGCGTCTCTACCCCTTGCTCTGAGCAAGGTCCCCTCTGCGCCTCCTCCACTCCTATGAGTAGAGTTGCCAACTCTCTAATCACACAAACCCAGACACCTGTGCCCCCCTGTCTCACCCCTTCTCTTAGGCCATGCCGACTCCACCCCCCTCCTTCTGTTGCTCGCTCTTCCCCACCCTCACTCACTTTCACCAGGCTGGGGCAGGGGGTTGGGGTGTGGGCTCTGGGCTGGGTCTGAGGGGTTTGGAGTGTGGGAGGGGGCTCCGAGCTGAGTTTGGGGAAGAAGGATTGGGTGTAGAAGGAGATGTGCAGTGCAAGCTCTGGAAGGGAGTTTGGGTGTGGAAGGGGGCTCAGGGCTGGGGTAGGATGTTAGGCTGCAGGAGGGGGTAAAGGGCGCGAGCTCTGGGAGGGAGTTTGGGTGTAGGAGGGGGTGCAGGAGGAGGTGTGGGGTGTAGGTTTCGTCCGGGAGGAACTTACCTCAGGCAGCTCCAAGGCAGCGGCACAGTGGGACTAAGGCAGGCTCCCTGCCTATCCTGGCCTTGCACCACTCTCAGAAGTGGCCGCCATGTCTGGTCCCTGGGGAAGTGGGGCAGGAGGCTCTGTATGCTGCCGATAAGCGCTGGCCTCACAGCTCCCATTGGCCACAGTTCCGGGCTAATAGGAGTTGAGGAGTTGGCGCTTGGGACACGGGCAGTGCACAGAGCCTCCTGACCACCTTCCCCAGGACCAGACATGGCGACCGCTTCTGGATGCAGGGCCAGGGCAGGCAGGGAGCCTGCCTTAGCCCCACTGAGCTGCTAGTTTTAGTGCCTAATATCTCCATGTTTGGCTTCAGTGGTCTCCAGGAGATAAAACCTGATTCTGGGAGACTCCTGGCGAAACTGTAGGGCTGGCAACCCTATCTGTGAGCTCCCTGCATCCCCTGGCCTGGGAAAGGGCTGCAGGAGTAAAGAAACCCTGGAGCTTCACTCATACCTGGAAGAAGAGGGGACCCCACTGCTACCCTCCCCAGGCCTGGGAGAGTTCCAGGAAGAGGAGAGTTGGGGTTGGGGAAGCAAAAGTGTGTGGGGGGGACATCATTTAGGAGCAGCTGGTTGGGGGATGAACTGATAGAGAGATTGCGGTTTGGGCAGATGTCGGAGGTAGGGGTTAGCAGAGCTGATGTGGGGACATAAACGATGCCTGGGTGGGATCTGGTCAGGGTGAGAACTGACCAAGTTGATTTGAGGGTAGAAATAGTTGTTGGACGGGGTTGGGGAGACATGGGGTGAGAGCTCCTGCAGCAGGGTCCAAAATCACCTTACACACTACATCTGTGGGGGTGTGGGAAACACTACCTGTCACTCCAATCAGCTGGGGCCAGTGCCATGATTTTGGAAGCTCTGGGTTTGGCAGGACAGGGCTATGGGAGGCCAGGGAGGGGTGGACAGCCACAGCAGGGAAGAGGATAACTGGGGTTCCCTTTCAAGCAGCCAGCCCGCCTGTGTTGCCATGTGCTCTGCCACAGCAGGCGGAGCTGTAGACCTGAGGGGGGTAGGGTGACCAGATGTCCCGATTTTGTAGGGACAGGCGCAGTTCCTAGCCCCCCCCCCCCGTTTAGCGCTTTGAAAGACACGTGACACCGGTGGACTTTTTTTATCTCCCTGCCCTCAGATATCCCTGCGCCGCGGAGGAGGACGCTATTCCTAGACGTTCCGCTCAACCTGACCAAAAGGAGGGCGGTAATCGATAAGCCCCGCCTCCTCGCCTCCTGCGACTGGCAGCGAGTTCTCCCAATGGTCGGCTTCCCGCTCCGTGACGCTAGCGGCGCGGCCCAATGCGAGCGCAGGGGCGGGGCTCGGCGACGGCAGTACTACGCCATCGCCCTCCGACTCCTCCTGGCGCGGAAGAAGCTGTTGTTGTTGGCCGAGGCGCTGAGCGCGTTCGGGCCGCGCCGCCGCCGCCATTTTGTGAGAGTGTCTCGGGCGGGCGGGCGCCATGTTTGTAAGGAAGAAATAACCGGGCATCTCCGGCCACCAGCACTCCCTACCCCCCGTGTGTTCTCCTCCTCCTGTGCCCCGGGCCTGCTCCTCCGGGCCGCGCCGCCGCGCCGCCGGCCCCGCCTGCCCGCGCGGACTGCCAGAGCGGGCAGCGGGGCGGCCGGGCTCACCCTGTGCAGCCTCCTGCACAGAGTGACTGTTAGTGTCTCACTAAGTAACCGTGAGTGAAACCTTCATCATCTCTCCTCGCTGAGGGACCGACCCTCCTCCTCCTCCTGCGCCTCCTCAGCGAGCCTCCTGCGCCGCCGAGTGCGCGCCGCCTCCTCCTCCTCACCACCACCACCACGGGCAGCAGCAGTGTCCTGCCTTCCTCCTCCACCTCCCTCCTCCTCTGCTCACCCCACGGCCCGCACCATGGCCTTTGAAAGCCTGTTCGCCAACCCCCCAAACCCAGTCCTTGACCCAAACATGCCCGACTCTGACAGGCACCATGCGGGGGACGAAAGGTCGAGTAACATTCTTCTCTCTCCGCGTCTCATAACGGTGATGCTGTGGGTTAATGTGCCTAGCTGGGGGAAGGGGGTGCGGGGCTGGGGGCCAGGTCACATCCAGGCTGCGAAGTGGGGGGGTTAATACGGCGGGGGAGGGGGTGGCGGGACTCCTAAGTACAGGGGCATTTTCTTGCATGCATTTGACATCTCATTTTTTGGTTCCATCTCTTTCCATACGATGCACTTTGCAGCGGGTGTCTGTTGACTGTCACCGTTGTGTTTGTTCCTCCCTCCCCCCCGTACTGCTCGTCAGGTGGAAGAGAATGTTTTTATCTATGCAGGAAGCCTCGTACTAGGGCCATATTTAACCTCATTTTCTCGCCAGATTACACCCGCCACATTTAACTGGATCTTTTTTATGCAGATTAAGGTCTGACTGACGTTATCTTTGCCACCTCTCAATCCCCATGCGCAGCAAACCAGAGTCCTTTTCCTGGTGTAAGGAGCTCTGTTCCGGCTCCCTCCCTTTCTTTTCTGCAACTGTTGGTTGGAAATCCAGATCCTATCCTCAGACAGCTCTGGCCTTCCTAGCCACTGCCCAAAAATTCTCTTCTAACCTCACCACTCCCCTTTATTCAGGGAATGTGGATAGAGAGCGCATGAGTGCCGTTGTATTGGTGATTTTCAACTGCAGCACAAACTTCCTGCAGACTTCCCCAGCCATTTACAAAATGCTCTTATCAGATGATTGAAAAACATGACACAACCTCTAATTAAACCTCAGAACAGCCCTGTAGGATAAGAATTATTAATCCTATTTTTTTACTGGTAGGGAAACTGAGGCCCACATAGGTTAAATGTCTTGCCCAAAACACACAGCGAATCCCTGATCTAGAATAGCTTCTGGATCCTCTAACTTGTAGTCTCATGATTCCCCCCTCCCCTTTAATTTTAAAGTAATCTGAGTGCTCCTGCATATAAAAGTTAATTATGGAGAAGGCTACCTTTAAATACATTTGAAGGGTTAAAAGGAAGATACATTATTGTAACTTTTTAATGTATCACTGGTCTTGATCTGTGACAGCATCATAAATTGTCCAAAAAAACTTGGTTAAAATATACACGTGCATACCAGTCAAATATTAATGGAACATGCAGTTTTTACCATAGAACATTGTTTCAGGTTTTGTAAATATTTGGTTCACGTTTTCATTAAGAATCAGTGGTAGTGGTGGGGCCCAAGAATTCTTTCCCACTGTTTCACTCATTAGTATTTCTAATTTGAAATTCTTCAGTATCAGTATTATAGCTTAAATTGTTACACATAAAGTGTCTTACAAAACTTATGCTCACTAGTGTATTTATTCCTACACTGGGAAAACTGGTAATTTCTTATTTTATAGCTTTGTTTAAATATCTTCAATTTAATAGGTTAATTTTACTGTTAACTTATTACATTTCTTAACATCTATTTATACTGTTTTTTAATTCTAGAAGAACATAATGTCCTAATAATAAATAAATTAAGCATGCCTTATAAATAATACATTTATAGACAATCCTACTGACTGTCTGGATTACCTCTATTAATAGTTTATAGCAAGGTGTGTTTACCATACACTTACCATAATGAAAAGAAAAATAATAGAGATAAAAGATATGCCTTCTCATTTTACAATAGATATGCAAATTCAACCCAGTCAAAATGCATTATACATTTTAGAAAGTTTACAGATTTTCCTTACGGATTGATTACTCTGAAACAGGCACAAACTCATCTAAACAAAAACACAACCCCAGAAAACACATAAGAGGTATGAATTTCAGTTTGAACATCTTCAGGTGAAATAGTTTTGCTTGAACTGCCCCTTGTATTATCTTGTTGAAAACTAAAATGCGGTGTTTTTAGGTTGATACTTTTGATAAAATCTGATCAATGTTCATTCTAAATTGAAGAAGTTAATAGAAGCATTACTGTAATATATTTTAGTAGCATAAAATTATAGTGTGTGTAATCTGAGCCAGTTCTGCCTTGCATTCAGTGTTTTACTACATAAGTAGATCAGTAGTATGACTTTACTATGGTAGTAGTCCCATAGATAAGTAAAGTTGGCAATATAGTAGGTAACCAGTACATCAATGTTGCAGATACTGATTTTATGTAAATCAATGGCACGTCTGTTAACATTTAGCAATCTTGGCATTAATCTAATCTTTAGAATTACAAAAATGAAATTTTCATTACAGCTATAGGTAGTTGCAAATTACCTTTCACAAATACCCCAGTTTGATCTTGCTTGTTTTTAAGAGGAAATTATTGCTTTGGGCTGTAACTTTTCACAGCCTCACTTTAAAATAAACTTTAAAAAAAATGAAAATTAATTTAACTCTTTTGACTGTGAGGAAAATACTTTTTCTCCCAAAAAAGCTGTGTAGGACTTTTTTTATATGCACAGATAACTAAATAAAAAAAGCTCAACTTTCACATGAAGTTAGTTCTCCAGAAGGATTACTCACAGTGTAGATTTTTTTAAAATATGGAAAAATATAAACAGCCCTTTCCTCATACTGACAAGAAACAAATTGAGACTACAGCAAATGAACACTAAACACAGCCCTATTTACATATACAAAGAACCACAACATTTCTGCAATAAAGCATGTGTCTTAAGAGGATATCTGAAGAGAACAGTCTGTGATCTCAAATAAATGCACAAAAATGGGCCCTAATCCTTCAACACGGTGTGGACAAATCACTGGATTGCTCCCAAAGCTGCACTGAAGTCAGTGGTGCTTGGCATGGGTGCAACAGTCTGCTGGTGCTCTTATCAGTTTCTGGAGTTTCAGGCCTTGCTTTTATACTGTGATCCACAGACATGCATATTGTTAAATCACGCAGTAGATGATTTTACTAGATATATCCCTGCATGTCTGGCATAAGAATTGAATACTTAGCTTTTACAGATACAACAGAATATGGCACCAGTACAACTGTCTGACTACTTTGGTCTAAATACTGAACTACAGCCATACAGGGGCTTGATTGCAATAAGTAGGGCCATATTTGAACTAGTGCCGTGTTACCACAGTAGGAAAGTTTAAAAATATAGCTCTTTCCATGATTTGGAATGAATATTTTTATTTGAAAGTTCAGATCAGGTACTGGTTCCATTTTTGCAGGTGTGTAAGGCCCTGTTTTGAACCTCTCTATATAGCCAGACTAAGATTTATTTTATCTCAATATTGTAAAAAAAAATTAATGACCTAATATAAGTCAGAGTGGTTAGGCACTAATTACGGAGGCTTTACTAGTGATTCTTTAGTTAATTTTGTGTTGTGATATCAATTTAAAGCATGACTAAAATATACTATCTCTGTTTTATATACTGAAGATTTAATTTAGTCTCCAAATCTGACAAAATAAATCTCCAAGGGACAGTTGAACTTCTTATGTAACTTTAGCAGTGAAATTTTACTAATTTTTGCAGCGGAAACAATTGAAAATGTTTCTTTTTTGAAAAATTGGCTTGTTTCATGTTTTTGGGTTTTTTTGCTAATAACCACAAACCCTAGTCATCACACAAGTATGCATTCTGATAGCCTATGCACATTCTGATAGTATCTTTGAGGCAGAAAATTTCTGACATTTTAAAATTAAACACACAAGATAGTCTATGTGCATTTCACTGAGGTTAGCCAATAGAATAGTTCATTCTGCTTCTGTCTTTTTCTGATGCTGCCCCAGCTGTCTCAACTTGCCAGCTATCATCTGCGTATATCCAGGTGAGCCAGATGGGCTCATGGCTGCCCAGCCTGTCTGTCTCATAGGTTTTCTGCCTTTCTTGTTCCCTGTGGCTCCTCCAGCTATCCCAGGAATTTCCTGGTCCCTTCTGGCACCCCAGTTCCTTGGCACTTCCTCATCCACACCCTGGCAAGCATAACTTCAAGGTCTGCTACTAAAATAGTACTTGTCTGATAAACTTCCTGTGGTTTACCAGAGTGGTGCTCTGCTCTGATAAGTCATAAGTTCAGTGGGTGCTAGAGAGTAGGGATTGTGGTGGGAGAAATGGGGCTGAGGTTAAGCAGAGTGAGGAACAGTGATCTTAAATTGACATATAGTCTCTATCATTCTCTGCTCGAGTATTGTTTGCAAGTTCCTCACCCCCAGCCTACCTGTGTCTCATTGGCTCCCCAATTGCATGGAACACTGGAGGAGTGTAGTTCAGGGGAGTCATGGAGCAAGAGAGTTGGAAAGACACCGAGTTTGAGCGCCAAAACACAGAAAAACTGAGATGCTTGAGAGGTGCAGCACAAGACCTTCCTGCTATCCAGCATGCCTGTCCTCGTCCCCCTTCTCTGCTTTCCTGCTTCTCTATTGATTCATTCTGGCTATTCTGTCTAATTGCTCTCCTTTTCCAGGCCCTCACGCTATACCTGTTTCAGGCCACTGCCCTCTCTCCATGCCCCTCTTTTTACTGATAAATGTTCCAAGTCTCTTCCCCCTATTGAATTTGCAAATATTTGTCATGGTCAGTTACTTTGAAAACTTTAAAATCTATAAATATTTATTCACCAGAGAAAAAAATAATTAAGGTGGAGTTAAGATTGTGCCCACATAACATTGCCTAGTGGTGGTCATACCTTTCCTGAACATGAGTTTAAATGTCCAAGTTCAAACAGTAGAAAATCAGAAAATGCAGAGTTAAGTTCTTCCACGTCTCTTACCCTAAAGGAATGGCAAATACTAGAAAACAGGGAGGTAGGGAAAAAGGTGACAGCATGCAAGATAACTACTCAAGGCAGTGTCATGTGTCTGAAATCTTAACTCCATCTTAGCAAAGTCATTTTTTCTGCTGAATTTCATTCGTTATTTTAAATAATGATAACATGAGACTTGAGAGCAGTGGAACCTGGGGTTAGGGTGAGAGGTCCCTTCTTTGTCCCTGGCAGCTTGCCATTGCTCTTGCTGGCAGAAACCCACTCCCATCATGTCCCCCATAGCCTGTTTAGAGGTGGGTTTACCAGTGCCCTACCTACAAAAGGCAGACTAGAACCCAGCCAGCTCAGTGTGGCAGGAGAGCAGCAACCCTTCCCCAGATATTATCTCTGCCTGCCCTTTGTTTTGAAAAGCAGTGGGCAAAACTAGTGGACACCTGAAAATTCTGATAAGTTATTTGCCCTACATCACATAAGAAGTCTTTAGCAGAGCTAGTTCTCCTGAGTCCTGTCACCTTAACTACAACCATTCTTTTCTCTCCTGCGGCCCCCTTCAGTGTTCAGTCAGAAGTTCTATCATGCAGTTATTTGCCAAGGGCAAGTTTATGTATATATGTTGGTTGCAGGCTTGACAGTATTGTGTGGACAACTTGGCCTAGCATGTGGATTTGACCTGATCTTTGTGAGAGGCAGCATGACTTAGTGGGTGAAACTTGGCTCCGCAATAGGCTTGGCAGAATTTGATTTTTATTTTTTTATAATCTCAATGGATAATATCAGTGTTTATTTTAAAGTATTTTCCCCATTTTTATTGATTTAAACTTTCATGATTGTGCAAAATTATGGGCTTCAAGCTTTTTTTTAATTGATTTACATTTTCACAGTTTTGGGAAATTACAGGAGTTCAGACACGAGGTCAGACAATAATTATTTAGTGAAAGTAGACATCGAGATTTAAAAAGTTAAAGGTTTATAACTGTTAAAACACATTGTCAACATTGAATGTTAAAATATAAAAAGTAAATATCCTTAAATCAAACTCAAGTTCTCAGGAAGCATTTTTCTTATTTTGCCTGTCTGTACACTTTGATTATCGTAGATGGAAATATTTTTTCATCAGTTTGTGTGTGTATAGTGACGTATATATAAAAACATCTAATCTTCCAAGCTTATATATGAAACGAGGGTTCTGTTTCTGGTTTCGCCCTAAGTGATCTTGTGAAATCTCTGTGGTCCTCAGTCCTCCCATCCGTAAAAGGGGATGAATATTTGCATCTTTTCTTGTTTAAATATATAAGACACTTTTCTCAATGTGAGTTGCAAAGGAATTTATTAATGCCAATTATTGGAAGAAGGGAGTGTAGAATTACTGGCTTCCAGTGGAGTGCTCTTGTAGGCCAAAAGGGATATTTTTTATGAGGGCAAGTAAGAAACTGGCAGGTTCAGAGTGTGTGTCATGCCCCTCTCTTTACCCTATGTAAGAATAATGCAACCAGGTAAAAGAGTTATTCTCTTACATCATTTAATAGATGTCTGCTTTGTGGTGATAAAGGTGGTAGATTCAAATCCCTGCAGAGAAGCATTTTTCCTGTCCCATATGTGTTCTCTCTTAAGTTCAAAGGAGAGCTGGGGTTGAAGCTGTGTCAGGAGTTCCATTAAAGACTGCATGTTCCATGCTAGTAATCTGTATGAGAATTGACAGCTCTGCCTCATCTCACTCTGTAGTTCCCAAAAGGTCTGTCCGTTAACTTCATGTTTACAATTATGAACCTTCTTTTTTGGTGCCATGCACAAGACCTTGGCTAGGAAAGTTGAGTGATATATATTTTTGCAGTTCTTGCTATGTTTCTTCCATAGTTATATATATATTTAAAAAAAACACTAGGACTTGTCTACATTGGGAAATTTTCCAGCACATCTGTATTGGTATAATTATACTGCTACAGCTGTGTCAGTATAACTTCTCCAGAAGGCATGCTCTTTTGGGGTTTAGAGTACCTTTTTCAGTTTAGCTTGTATCTCTCTTTGGAAATAATTTAAGCTAAAGTTAAAAAAAGGCACTCTGAAAAAGAGCATGTTCATGGGGAGTTATGCCAGCATAGTTACAGTGGTACAATTATACTGGTGTAGTTGTGTCAGTAAATTTTCCTATATAGATATGCCCTTAAAAAGCTTTTTGCAACTTTGGAAAAAGCTTATTTTAGGGTGCCCTGTCTTGGGAACCCCTTTGTTCAAATGATGTGGATTTTACCTTCTAGGTCTGTCTTGACTCAACTGACCAGTTTGCAGGTCGATCTGACTTTTCTTGGGAATTTTACAGAGTGTACAAAATTTGCTTTAAAAATATAGCTTCTCCTCAGTTAAGTTGCAGTTGTATTCGTCATTTCTCCATAATTGGTGACAGGGTGAATGTAAGTGAAGGATGATTAAAAGTCCATTTTCTATTTTCTGTCTGTAGGTCTAATTATTTTTCTACTGGACTTTTTGATCAATTAAGTATTAATCATCTCCATTGCCCAGTCTGTTTTATTGCTCTTCTATGTGATCTGTATGATTTTTTTTGCAGTTGTATTCATCATTTCTCCATAATTGGTGACAGTATGTCACATGTGAACATAAGTGAAGGAGGGTTAAAAGTCCATTTTCTACTTTATGTCTGTAGGTCTAATTATTTTTCTGCTGGACTTTTTGATCAATTAAGTGTTTATCACCTCCATTGCCCAGTCTGTTTTATTGCTCTTGTATGTGATCTGTATGATTTTTAGAAACCACAACTTCTTGTCACAGAAGCAGGTCCAATGTATTCAAAATATACATGTGTAAGAACTGATCTTTCCTAATGGAAAACCTTTTTACTCTCAACTGAAGTTTCAGATAATAGGCAAGACTGATGTTTCAGTGCTGAATTCTGATTTAGGAAGAAAAGGATTCAGTTTTGTTGAATGGACAGATACTGGTATTATCATAATAGCTAGGTTTCTGAAATTTTATAAGAAATTGCTTAAATTGTAGGAGTTCTGTTTATGCAGTCTGTAAAGATTAAGAAAGCAAGTTTGAGTAGTAAAAACATTACTGTGTAAGGTTTCTGGGGTTGACACTGCTTCCAGCACCAGAAACAATGAGGCATACTCAGTGCTGCTGATCCCATTTCCACCGTTGATGCCATCTTCCTTGTCATTCTGGGCTAGAAACAAGTCAGTGTGGTTGATTGCACAGTAAGGACTGGCTCCACCTTTATACTCTGCAGCCTGAGACTCTTTGGCATTCACGGCAGGATCATCCTCCTCTCATTCTCAGTTGCTTGACCCATGTCAGAGGCCATTCTTGGAGGGTTCTGGGTAACACGATTGGTGCTCGTCTTGTGGTCGGAATGCAGGCCCCTGGCATGGCATCTATTGGCCATTAATGTCCTATCCATACCAGTGGTATCTGTGAGACACACTTCAGTTGCACAGGTCCCACTCCTCATCTCGCTCAAAGGCGAGATCGCTAACCAGGTGTGTGGTGGTGACTACCAAGTCATCACAGGCCAGGCACTGGTGAGCCTTCCCCTCATGGAGCCTTCAGAGTCCTCATATCCAGGCCCATCAGTCCTGGAGTAGGATCCAGCTCTAGCAGTTAACTGCTTCATCTTTGTCCCCGGACAATTCTACAGTGTCTGGCTCTTTTTTCCCTTTGGTACAAAGTATTCAAGCAGAAAGTTCCTGTAGGAGAACACCCATCAGTTAGTGGATATCCAGCAGCTATCTGCCCCGGGAGAGTTGCCCTCCGTGTTCACAGTGGTCTCCTTGAGCCTGCTAAAGTCCTCTGCAGCATGCTGGCTTCGGTACTGCCTACAGCAAAGAGCTACTTAATTTCGGTGCAGGGATTTGAGGGTTTTTACTCCCATCTGGCCCCAAATACCCTGCTTGTAATCACAGTGAATGATAGAGCCAGGCAGGGTGGGTTTAAGTCCCCTCCCAAGGATAGTGACTCTAAACAAATGGACCTGATGGACAGGAAGATTTACATCTCCCCTTCCTTGTGGATGCGGATTGCTAACTGGCAGATATTACTATCCAGGTACAACTATGTGAACAGAACGACCATGTCTAAGTTTGCAGACCAGCTGCCCAAAGCCTCAAGAGAGGAATTTCGGGCATTTGTTGCCGAAGGCTGCTTGGTGGCTAAGACTTCATTGCAGTCCATGCTGGATGTTGTGCATACTTTGGGCAGAGTGATGACCTTGGCTGTGACCATGAGAAGGGCACTCTAGCTGCAGAATTTGGATAGTGCTCCCAATATGCAGCAGCACATATAGGATTTGCCCTTCAGTGGCCAAACACTCTTTTCGGATGAGGCTCTGCACTCATTCAAGGACTCAAAGGCTACTCTGTTTCTTGGTGCCAGTGGTGCAGAGTGATCAACTGTAGCAGCACTGTCATCCACAGTGCACATTTAGGCAGCCTTTCCCTCCCCCAAGACAGCAGAATTACCCCAGAAAAGAGCATACATCCCATAGGAGGAGGCAATCAGATCCAGTGTTTGCCCAGCCCACAAGCCCTTCCCTGGCAATTCCAAGAGACCATATTGACTCAATCCAGAGCAGTGTTCCAGTCATCGCTCCTATTCTCCCCATTCCCTCTGTTTGGGGACAGGCTGGCTTACTTTCACAGTGGCTGGGGTTTTATCACCGCCACCATCTGGGTCCTAGGCACTGTCAAATCAGTCTATGTCATCCAGTTCTTCTCCATCTCTCCCCTCCACCGTCCCTCTTCAGGGACCCCTCCTCATGAGATACTGCTCCTTGAGCAGGTTCGCTCTCTACTGGCTTGGGAGTGATGGAAGAAGAGGTTCCGCCAGAACACCTGGGTCATGGCTTCTGTTTCTATATATTGTGGTGCCCAAATCCAAGGAAGGAGTAAGACCCATTCTTGATCTTTGTGGCCTCAACAAAGGTGAATTGGGCCAACCTCATTCTCTTTGTACTGGCATGGCCCAACGCAGTGATGGTTCTCCAATCTTCTCATGTTGTCAGTTCAGCCTCTTGTACTACTACTTCTCCATCCCAACTTACTCACTTAGAATCATGGCTGCACCTTGTGTTCCACGCTCAGTCCGCTGCATCTCACAGTGTTGCTGCTTCATGGCTAAATGAAAAGGAAGAGTGGTGTTCTGCAGCTGTTCAACAGGTCCTATTCAACAGGATAAACTCCTTTATTAGAGTGGCCTATTTGGCAAAATGAAAGTGATTTTGGTGTGGTCATTGGCCCGTGGAATTCAGCTGACACTGACTTGTATCCTGGACATCTTGGAATACTTGCTGCTGCTTAAATTATCACGACTTGCGCTTAGGTCATTGAGAGTGCAGTTGGCAGTGCTACCAGCATTTCATCCCCCCGTTCAGGGAAGATGTGTCTTCTCCAGTACCATGATAGCAAGATTTTTTAAAGTGTTTCTTCATCACCATCCTCTGGTCCAAGACCTGGTTCCTTTGTGGAACCTTAACATGGTTCTAGCGGCTTTAATGGGACCTATATTGAGCTGCTGGTGGTGCAATCATGAAAAAGACAAATGTTATCCTAGGATGTATCAGGCAAGAAATTTCCAGTGTTACACTATTTCCAGAGATAGACAAGTATTAATGATACTGTGCAAGGCACTGGTAAAACCTCATCTAAACAGTGTACGATTCTGGTCACCCATGTTCAAGAAAGGTTAATTTAAAATGGAATAGGTGCAGAGAAGGCTTATTAGGATGATCAGGGAATGGGGACCTTGTCTTATGAGAGGAAAGTAAAAGAAGTTGGCTTGTTTTTAGCTTAGCAAAACAGGTTGAAAGGAGATCTGATTGTTGTCTATAAATAACTTTTAGGGTGGACATCTGCGGGAGAGAGAAGCTATTTAAGCTAAAGGATGAAGTTTGTACAAGAACAAATGGTTATGAATTTAGATTGGAAATGAAAAGGTTTCTAATCATCAGCGGAGTGAGGTTCTGGAACTTCTGGAACAGCCTTCCACTAGAAGGAGTGGGGGTAAACCTATCTAGTTCTGAGATGGAGCTTGATAAATTTATGGATGGGTTTATATGATGATGATGCCAACAGGGGACTCGACTGGATCCAAAAGATTCATTCTAGTTCTAAGTCCTATGTTCCTGTCTTCTTGGAATGAGTTTTCTGTAGACCCTGGGGCCCCTCAGGAAGGGACAACCTCCTTTTTGTCAGTTCAAGGACTTTATGCACAGCTCTAGGAAAACACCTTTTAAAATCTCCTCTTTGTTCTGTTCTGAAACCACTTCTTCAGTTTCCTATTCTTGGCTAGAGGCATAGATATTATTTTGGTTTTCCTACTGTTCCATTTGATCAAAATCTTGTCTTTACAGACTACCATCATTTTTGACTTGGAATGAAACAAGACTTTCAGAAGTGGAGTTATGATTTTTTTCTTCAGAAAGCGTGACAGTTTAATTGTCTCTTGCTATGAAATGCATTTTAACGTTATAACCAAGAATAGTGTTGAATTTATTCTCTTTGCATTTGAAATGTAACTAGATAGCGAAACCAGATTTCCCTGTCGCTTTAAGGACTGTGTTTTTCTTGTTTTTTAAGAGCTGTCAAGACCTATTATAGCTAACTGCTCACTTCTGTGGTTTCTGGCACAGTGGACAAATACAGATCTCAAATTTTGTGTGATCTTGCATTTGAAAAATTATGAAGTATTATCACACAATTGAACAATTTAAATTTAGTGGTAATTTTGTCTCCCCAAATCAACACAGATTGCATTCCAGGAATGGTAAGAAGCAGGCTTTAAAGTTTTATTTAGTTTATGCTAAGGACTTCAGAAAGTCTAAAGATATTCATCAGTTTTCGAAAGGGAAAAGCATCTAAAAACCATCCTTTGACTGATGGCTTAAAGACTACAACTCCGTGTTTTGCATTTCTGTCAAGTATGGTGGTGAGTGGAATATAGAAATATCAATTATTGTTTCCCAACCTTGAGGGGCCAGTCCAGACTAATTGAGGAGCTGGGGGAAAGTGAACAACAGTGGGGACAGAGAAACTTGCAGGACCCCAATTCTTATCTTTACAAATGCAAATATGTTACAGCAGATGGAGGTGAAGCAGTGTCTCTTAATGAACCATGCTGCAGGAGCAGGTCAGATGCTCAAAACTGCAGGCTTGAATAGTAATCTCCAGGCCAAAAATTCTCTGTTTTGTTCCCAGTGCATTCAGTTCAGCTGCAAGAGTTGATTTTGATTTTATGGAGCCATCAGTGCCCCTGGTCAACTAGCATATAGTCCTTCTTAATCGGCAACGGAGAAGGAGTGCAACAAAACAAGAGAACATAAAATAACAAAATCTAGAAAACCAAAGGACAAAGACAGAAAAGAAAATGAACAGAAAATATGACTAACAGTGCCAAGGCAGGAGCATAGGAAGTTGTGTGTGTGTGTGTAATAGCCCATCTCAAAGTAATTTTGCCTCAGAAAATTAGAAAACCAACACACTTAATAGATACAGAAGATGTCTCAATTAGTCACTAATTCTGTACCTGAGGTAGCACCAGGATTGAGCTATGAACTGAAGTCTTCTGAACCTACTTCACCAAACGGCTGTAGGATTTCTACTTGGTTGTGGATGCCCTAGCCCAGTTTTAGTATTTAAATAGCATATTTTTCATATTGTTTACTATGTTGTAATGCCTTATTTGATTTTGACCTTTGCTGCGTATTAAGAGTGTCTTCTGAGCTGTCCATGATAATACCTAGATCTTTTCATTGAAATGTGGGGTGATATTTTAAAAAGATGCCCAACTTCCTGTGACTTTCAGTGTCTTATTCCCTTAAGCACTTACCATCAGTGAGAGCAATTAAATTTGAATGGGTCCTTTTAGTATGAATTATTTTAATTTGTCTAAATTAAATTTGATCTATTTTCATATTGCCCAATTTTCTAATTTGTTCTTTTGGAATTCCTCACAAGCCTTTGTGCTTCTCTGTTCACTTCTCTTTCTTCCATCTGCTGAGAAAAACAAGATCTTGCTCATCTTTCTATCAAGATTTTGGTCTCATTGCCTCTTCAACAGTGGTGGAACATACTACTCTGTGTCACTACAGTTAGGCTAGCAGACCTGGCGTCTTGTGCAGAATTGCTCTGGGCTCCTACACAATTTATACCTGTCCTTGGTTTTCCATGCAGTGCTGCTCCCCCATCTGGCTCGTAACTCAAGAGAGATTGGGAATGGATGACATCTGTCAGGTCCTCTAAGGAGTACAGGCCACGAGGAGGGTGGAATTTGGATGTGTGTTTGCAGTAGAGCATAAAAGAGAGGCAAAGAAGGTTGTGGTTTTCTCTCCTAGATTCCTGTTCACAGAGTAGTCAGCAGTTGGCATCAGGCTGGGTTGATAATACAGTGTGAGAGCAGACTCAAGGTGGATGTTTCCAGCAGAAATGACAGTTGCTCTACCTGTCAGTGGCTAAAACCACCTTTTTCTGCCATAATACAGTATTCCCAAGTGGGCCCTAGACAGATATGAAGAACTGACCAGTCCCTTAAGTGCTTAATACCTTGAGTTTAGATGATGTCCAGAGAATTAATTCTCTTCTTCCAAAGTCCAAATAAATAATCTCTTTACTTTCTATTTGTTTCCTTCTACTGTTTTACTGAGACTTCTCAAATAATGCTGGCATTAGAAAGGCATGATTTTCATTTCCAAATGTTGTTGTTGCAAGTTTTTATTAGTTTAATAGCTTAATAATGTCATGATTGTTGAACTCCATCCAGAATTCACCTGCTAACTGAAAAATCTTAAGAAATCACAAAAATTATACGTTATATGAAAAGGGTGCATTTTATTATGTATTCAGACAGTAATGGATACATTGGACATTATTTGTTTTATGGTGTAGTATACACTTTTACAATTTTAACAGTAAAACAATACGGTTAATTGGAAAAAAATTGTGAATACTTTTTATGTGCAATGTGACTAAATTAATGTTGGTATTGAAAACTTACATTTTGCATTTCCTTACACTTTATGATTTTTAACTGCAATTTTATTGTTGTAGTAGAATCTGCTTCTGCTTTATATTTATTTCCAGTTAGACTTTGAAGTTTGTACTTCACTGAAGTGAATGAGATGAGTTACCTTGTTAACTTCTGTTTGGTTAGAAACAGTTCTCTGCAAGATCGAGTCAACAGTGAAGCTGCTCTTCTGTTTAAGCTGGGATGTATCTTTGTAGTGAAAATGTGATGGTGAAACTTTTTTTCAAATTTGCAGAACAGTGGAGAATACAAAAATATTGTGGAGATCCTAAAATTGTTAGATCTCCAATTTTTACAGTTTTCTTCTGAAAAAGCCGACGGGTGCAGAGGAGCACACAGTTCGGACAGAGGCATCCCTTAGGGGAGGATCTATTAATGAGGATTCTCTATATCCTAGTAAAGAGGAGAGGATGGAAGATGATAAAGTACAGGTAGGATCTGATGAGAAACAGTCAAATGAAAGAGTCCCATTTAATTACATCACATAGTGGCAGACAGCTAAAAAGTGACAAATTTTATAAGTGCTTATTTACAAATGCTAGAAGTCTAAGTACCAAGATGGGTAAACTTGAGTGCCTGGTATTAGATGAGGATATTAATAAGTATCACAGAAACTTGGTGGAATGATGATAATCAGTGGGACATGGTAATACAGGGTACCAAATATATAGTAATAACAGAATAGGTTGGGCTGGTGTGGGAGTGGCATTATATGTGAAAGAAAGCATAGAGTAAAATATAGTAAAAATCTTAAATGAACCAAACTGTACCATAGAATCCCTGCTTGAAATTCCATGGTTGAATAATAAGAATATAGCAGTAGGGATATACTACTGACTAACTGACCAGGATGGTGATGGTGACTGTGAAATACTCAGGGAAATTAGAAAGACTATAAAAAGAGAAAACTCAATGATGATGGGAGATTTTATCTGTCCCCATTGTGACTGGGTACATGTCACCAGGGGGACAGGATGCAAAGAGTTTCTTGACATCATAAATGAGTACTTCTTGGAGCAGCTAGTCCTGGAACCCAAAAGAGGAGAGGCAGTTCTTGATTTAGTCCTAAGTGGACTGCAGGATCTGGTCCAAAAGGTGAATATAGCTGAACTGTTTGGTAATAGCAATAATAATATAATTAAATTTAACATCCCTGTATGGGGGGTGGGGGTCGGACACCAAAGAAACCCACCACAGTAGCATTTAACGTCAAAAAGGCGGAACTACACAGTAATGGGGCCATTAGTTAAATGGAAATTAAAAGGTACAGTCCCCAAAGCCTGCAAGCTGCATGGAAACTTTTTAAAAACACCATAATAGAGGTTCAGATTAAATGAATGTCCCTAATTAAAAAAACAGAGGACCAAAAATGTGCCACCATAGCTAAACAACAAAGTAAAAGAAGTGGTTAGAGGCAAAAAAGTTTCCTTTAAAAATTAGAAATTAAATCCTACTGATGAAAATAAAAAGGAGCATAAACTTTGGCAAGACAAGTGTAAATGCATAATTAGGCAGGCCAAAAAAGAATATGAAGAGGCTAGCCAAAGGCTCAAACTAACAGCATCAAATTTAAGTGCATCGGAAGCAGGAAGCCTGTTAAACAATCAGTGCAGCCGCTGGATGATCAAGATGGTAAAGGGGCGCTCAAGGAAAATACCACCGTTGCGGAGAAACCAAATTAATTCTTTGCATCAGTCTTCACTGAAGAGGATGTGAGAGAGATTCACACACCTGAGCCATTCTTTTTAGGTGACAAGTCTGAGGAACTGTCCCAGATTGAGGTGTCATTAAAAGTGGTTTTAGAACAAATTGATAAACGGTAATAAGTCGCCTGGATCAGATGGGAGTCACCCAGGAGTTCTGAAGGAACTCAAGTGGGAAATTGCAAAACTAACAACTGTGGTACGTAACTTATCATTTAAATCAGTTTATGTACCGGATGACTGGAGGATAGCTAATGTGATGTCAATTTTTTTAAAAAGGTCCAGAGGCAGTCCTGGCAATTATAGGCCAGTAAGCCTAACTTCAGTAACAGGCAGATTGGTTGAAACTGTAGTAAAGAATAGAATTATCAGACACATAGATGAACATGATTTGTTGGGGAATATCCAATGTGGCTTTTGTAAAGGGAAATAATGCTTCACCAATCAATGAGAATTCTTTGAGGGGATCAACCAACATGTGGACCAAGGTAATCCAGTGTACATGGACTTTTGGAAAGACTTTTGCAAGGTACCTCACCAAAGGCTCTTAAGCAAAGTCATGGGACAAGAGGGAAGGTCCTCATGGATCAGTAACTGGTTAAAAGATAGTAAACACAAGGTAGGAATAAATGGACTGTTTTCAGAATGGATTGACGTAAACAGTGGTGTTCTCAGGGGTCTGTGCTACAAACAGTGCTGTTCAACATAATCATAAATGATCTGGAAAAAGGGATAAACAGTGAGGTGGCAAAATTTGCAGACAATACAAAATTACTCAAGATAGTTAAGTCCAAAGCAGACTGCGAAGACTTACAAAGGGATCTCACTAAACTGGGTGACTGGCAACAAAATGGCAAATGAAATTCAGTGTTGATAAATGCAAAGTAATGCACATTGGAAACCATATTCCCAAATATACATACAAAATGACGGGGTCTAAATTAGCTGTTGCCACTCAAGAAAGAGATCTTGGAGTCATTATGGATAGTTCTTTGAAAATATCTGCTGAATATGCAGCAGCAGTCAAAAAAGTTAACAATATTAGGAACCATCAGGAAAGGAAAAGATAAGTCAGAAAACGTAATACTTTATATTAATTCAGTGTACACCCACATCTTGACTTCTGCCTGCAGATCTGGTCACCCCTTCTTAAGAAAGATTTATTAGAATTGGAAAAGGACAACTAAAATGATTAGGGATATGAAACAGCTTCTGTATGAGGAGAGATTAGAGAGATTTGGGCTGCTCATCTTGGAAAAGAAATGACTCAGAGATCTGGTAGAGGTCTATAAAATATTGACTGGTATGGAGAAAGTGAATAAGGAAATGTTACTTACTCTTTCACATAACACAAGAACTGGGGGTCATTTGGTGAAATTAATAGGCAACAGGTTTAAAATAAAAGTAAGTACATCTTCACACAACTCACAGCTAACCTGTGAAACTAATTGTCAGGGGATGTTGTGGAACTATAACGGTTCAAAAATGAACTAGAAAAGTTCTTGGAGGATAGGTCTGTCAATGGTTAGCCAAGATGGTCTGTGATGTAAAACCATGCTGTGAATATCCTTAGCCTATGATTGCCAGAAGCTGGAAGTGTATGATAGTGGATGGAACCAGGGGTGAAAGTGGACCGGTACAGCATACCAGTGAGAACCTGTACCAGCCCATATTCACTCCACATTAAAGCACTGCCACAGCAGCGCTTTAACATCCCTGCTGCCCTTCCCCCATCCAGTCGGCAGCCCTGCTGGTAGGGCCTGTACTGGCAGAGTCTCCGACAGGGGAAGCAAAAGGAGCCAGGGATGTTAAAATGCTGCCATGGCAGCACTTTAAGGGTCCATTGCTGTGGCAGCGCTTTAACGTTGCTCCCACCCCCATTGGTGGCCCTGACAGTAGGGGGGCGCAGCAATGTTAAAGTGCTGCCGTGGCAAAGGACCCCCCCAACAGCGGGGAGAGGGGGGAAAGGGGATATCTAGAGCAGGGGTGGGCAAACTTTTTGGCCTGAGGGTCACATCAAGGTTCCAAAATTGTATGGAGGGCTGGGTAGGGAAGGCCCCGCCCCCTATCCGACCCCCACCCACTTCCTGCCCCTGACTGTCCCCCTCAGAATACCCAACACACCCTGCTCCTTGTCCCCTGAACGCCCCCTCCCGAAACCACCCCCAACCATCATCTTGGGAACCACCCTCCACTCCCTGTCCCCTGACTGCACCAAAACCAATCCATCCCCCCACCCCCTCCAACGGACCCCCGGGACTCCGCCACCCTATCCAACTGCCCCCGTTCCACATCCCCTGACTGCTCCCCCGAGCCTCTGCCCCATCCAACCCTCCCCCCCCGCTCTCTGTCCCCTGACTGCCCCCAGAACTCCCTGCCCCTTATCTACCGCTCTTTTACCATGCCACCTACCCCCCCCCCCGCCCGGAGCCTCAGTGAACCGCATCCAAAAGCAGCATGGCTTATGAGTAATTACACTCTGTATCTTTTTTAAAAAAAAAACAAAACTTAAAATCAAGTATTCTGGAACAAGTATTTTCAATATAAAGTGCTTTAATTTAAAGTTCAAAATTATATGGTCGTATCCTTTTTCTTCTGAGATACTGAGTAATAGACATTACGATATACATACAGTACATTAATCTGACAGGTTTTCTCCAGTTGGGCTGCTGGTTGAATTGTCCCAAAAATATAAAACTTCTCTTCATGGAGGACTTTGGAAAAAATATAATATCCGCAACATATACACTCTAGTGTTCTGTTTGAGGGGAAAAAATTCTTTGTAGTTGTCTGGGCTATGTAGTAAGATTTATGTCTTGGAATATAAAGATTTCTCATAGTGGGTATCCGCTGGTCTGAGAACTATTCATGGATTAGAATCAGAGGGGTAGCCGTGTTAGTCTGGAATTGCAGAAGTGACAAAGAGTCCTGTGGCACCTTAAAGACTAACTAAAATTTATTTAGAGCATAAGCTTTCGTGGGCTAATACCCACTTTGTCGGATGCATGCAGTGGAAGTATCCAGGGGCAGGTATAAATAGGTAGGCAAGAACCAGGTAGGAGATAACAAGGTTAGTCCAATGAGGCTGAGCCAGCTTGTTATCTCTAATCAGGGAGGGTGCGGTGTTCCTCTAGCAGCTGAATTGGAGGTGTGAATAGCAAGAGAAGAGAAGCTGCTTTTGTAGTTGGCTAGCCATTCAAAATCTCTATTCAGTC
>ML677419.1:385405-407747 GCA_007922305.1 Dermatemys mawii | reverse complement strand
GAAAGCTTATGCTCTAAAAAAATTTTAGTTAGTCTTTAAGGTGCCACAGGACTCTTTGTCATTCATGGATTAGACCTCCTCATTTCACCACAGTGAAGGTAGTTTAGGCTTGTTTTATTCTTTTCTCCTTTGAGTTCACTCTCTCTCTCTGCTGGACTATTTAAGCATGACGTTCCAATCTTGTTTTATTCAGTCTCCATCTGAGCAGCTTTAGGCTCATTGCTGTTAAGAAACAGCATTTGAATGTAGGAATTTTATCTCACAAACTGCTGAACTTCAGATTATGTGTATTTTTCAATAAGCGTAACCTGTTGATTTTCCTTTTAGAGCAGCCTGAGGATCCAGTGTGTTTAATCTTCATTTCTTCTGGTTCCCTTTCCTCAGAATGTGTGTCACAGTGATCTAACCCTGCCTACCATTATAGCATATATTATTTTTCCACACAAATTTTTTGAACGGTATATATATATTTACAATACTATTCAGCTCCTTAAAAATAGTTTGAGCTCTTGATTAAAGTGGCTGGGTGCAAATTAAAATGTCCTACATCATCTCTGCAAAATTACCTTGGTCTAAAGTTCACCTATAAAAAGAAAAATTAAGATTCTTCACACAAATCCCATGTGTATTATGGTGTCCTTTTCAATGGAACTAAATTATTTGGACAATACTGTAGAAAGCTGGGGTTCAGTTCAATCTGAACAACCTGTTTTCTCAGTAATCCTTTTTAATCAGGGATGAAAAAACATTGTGACAAAAATATAGATGAGTTCTTTATGGAGTATGCTGTCATTCCTACCATCTTGTTTTAATGAAGTTAAAAAGTGTTCTTCCAGCTTTCCAGGATGGAAGTCAACATGGATCTTCAACTCAAAAAATAATCTACTCAGGCATCTTTAAATCTTATAACATTTGGCTTTGTCTTCTGGACCAATTCCAACTCAGATGCATTCTGTGTCATACTGAAATTGAGTATCTTATAAAATTTAAAGAGATTGCTCCTCTTTACCATATATGCTATATAAAATCTAGACATTAAAGCCAAAATCCCAATGTCACCCTCAAAACATCATTCTAATATTTTTTCACATCATTTGTGGTCCTGGTGAAAATAGATGAAGTCTATCTGTTTTTGACATATGTCTGTAATGGAAGCAAGATTCAGAATGGAAAATATTCCATAACTTATTCAAGAAATGGCTTCACTCTGTTCTTGTGTTCCATAGATCTGAAGAAATTAACTTTCGTTTTCCCATCTGATCTCATCTCTCTCCATCAGTGTAATTTCCTGTATTTAAAGGAAAATACCTGTTCATGTCTATGTTGTTTGATATTTTGTCTTTTCCTGTAATGTGCAAGGTGATGTAGCTCATTAAGATAGCATTTGCATCTGTTACTTCAATGACCTGCTGCTGAAAATGTACTTAAAAGCAACCTTTCTTCACATAGTCAGTTCATAACTAAACAAAAATCTTTTTGTGCATACCCTCTGGACGTTACCCGAATTGGAGCTCATTTTTAAGACCACTCAACTGGGAATTCTCCCTTTATTCTAATTTCTAAACATCTAAATTTTAACCCTTCTGTTCCAGTGGTCTGTACATGTAATTTCCTTCCAATATCTGCACTTCATACTCGTCTTGGCATTGTGCATATAAAAATCTTGTGGACAACATGGCATCCCTAATTCTTTCCGTTTTTCCTTTTAAACAATGACACTAACATCTCTTAGCCTGATGTTTCCTTTAAAGTAATCATCAGCATCATTGGAGCCCTCCATAAAATTCACAGGACCATCTCATCTCATTTCACATCAGGAGCAACAGATGAACAAACATGGCTCACATAACCTGCCTGGGAGGAATAAAAAGTATAAATCTCAACTGTGTGGCCTTTCTTTCATGGAGAGGCAGAGTCCATCTATCTACTTGAGCAATATATGCCAAGGACATGGCAGTTCTCAAATCCAGCTAGCTCAGTTGCCCAAGGGTGACAACAGACAAGTTGACAGTCTTTGATTCATATATTCAGCAAGCCATTTTCTCTCATTTAAACTTATTTGCAGCTGAGAACAAAAGGAATTGTATTTTTCTTTTGACAATGGCATCCCTAGGTATGTTACATGGACGCCTCCTTTTGGTGGACATATATACTCATGTATTGACTTATCTCAGTTTCCTCTTATTTGAGAAGATATACCTGATCATCTGTAATCAGATATGATATCTTTGTTTCATGGATCTCAGTTTTGTAGACTTATAAAAATGGCAGTCTGCTATATTTGAAAGCTTCAGGTTGTTTTTTGCCTGCCATGTTCACCTTTCCACCATTTCCCCAGTCAGCCTCAGAGTGTGCTCCTTCAACAACCTGATTATTGAAACTTGTCAACTTTCTATTAAAATATCAGAAGTCTTCCTTACCAAGAACATACAAGACTTGGAAGACTTGTTGAGTTGATTCATAGTCTTGAGCCTAAATATGTTCATATTTTTTGTTACAGACATCCTGGCCTTCCTAAGAAATTATGCCTTCGGTACTTAAGAATACATCTGCATAGTCCACAGCAGCAAGCCTCCGAGCCCAAGTCTACAGATGTGGGACTCATTGCTGGCGCTCTAAAAATAGCTTTGTAGAAGTGCTCTGAAGTTGCAGCTCAGCTCTGAAGCCTAGGAATCAAGGGTGGACTTCAGAGTGCTTTCTACACTGCTGTTTTTAGATCACCATCACAAGCCCCTCAAACCCAAGTCTGTTGACCTGGTCTGGGGGGTTTGCTGCCATGGGCTGTGTAGACATACTATGTTCAATCCACTGTCCCCAAGATTCCTAGTATTGGCCTTATCCCATTTCTTCCTAGCTGGTGAACAAGAGAGACTCCAAGTGGAACTATAACATTTCAACCTCATTTTTTTAATCCTATAGTGGAGGGCTCACTGTTTTTTCATTTTCATTCTTTGTAGCAGTAGTACAGCAGAGGGTATTTGAAATGAAAGGGGGAGGGGAGGGAAAAAGCTTCCATGGTGGTGGAATGAGCAGGTCCAACCCATGAATTGTGTCAGGCCCACTGGATGCCCTGTAGAATGAAATATTAAAAATTAAAGATAAGGAAACATTTCTTTTTGTTGCTTTGATAAATGTCACCTGCTATTTCAGCTGCTTTAAGAATTCTGAGTTTGTCTTTAGTATTAGTTAAGACTTGATGGATGGTGTTGCCAATGTTGTCCCTTTCAAGATTTGCACATAGGTATTCTGTGGCAAAAGAGGGTCTTGGTTGTATCGGTTTTAGGTGACTTGAAAAAGAACCTAGAAATCGAAAATTATGAGCTCTCTTCTATTTTTCTAATTTGTGCCATCTCTTTCTGTTTGGGAGTTATTTTTCATTAAACATTTTGTGAGTCTGGACATTTCACTTCCTGCTTCTTTTCTGGTGGTTGTCTGAGTCCACATGGCAAGCCATTTTTTGTCATTGTCCATGTGAGAGTCCAGGGTTGATTATTTTCCCTGACAGACTCAACTTCTTCCTTAACTGAGGGCATAGACTTTTACAGACCATGTAAAGCTGAAATTATCTCTGTCTGTTGTGGGAAAAGATAGTGTGGGTGACATGCATGACATAGTCTTGACATAGACTTTTACATAGGCTGCAAAAGTCAGCCCCATCAAGTTTTGCTGTGTTCTTCCTTACTTGTTTCCATTGTAACTGATCATAAGGTTCCCAGACAGGTTGACCCTCCCTCCGCCCTTCCCTCCAACCCCCAAATCAGAACAAAAAAGAATGTTGCATTAATCTGGATTAATCCCGCAAGTAATTGTGGGAATTTACAACTTCTCAGAACCAAAATTACTGTGGCCACCACCACCCATAGATTTTTCCCAATTTTGGTGTGACAGAGGAACAGAAGCTGCTCTTGAATAAAGAGGATGTTGAGGGACTGCTAGAATGCCTGAAACTGGGATTTGAATTACGTTTTAGTGGCACTGGTAGCATTAAAAATGTCTTGCCTACAGGGTCATCAGACTCATTAATGCACTTCAGTAAACAGTCTCATTCAGCGGCTCATTTGATCATGAAGAATCTGATTTTTCCGCACCGTTTGAGATAAGCATAAACTCTTGCTACTGTACATTTTGTGAGAATTTCTTACATTTTACTTTAGGAGAATTATTTATGTTCATTATCTGTTAAATCATTTGTTTCCTGCTGCTCCAACTTTGGGCATGTTGAGTCAGAAATTCATAGAGTGAAGCTTGATATCACTCCATTTGCAATATTGATTAGCAGCTTTCACTTGGCATTTGCTGGTACTGGAGCCCAGCCCATGTACTGGCAGGTCAGGCTTAGTCACCATGCTATCCACCTGCTCCAGTTACTGGTCAGCAGGGATCTGATCCCATAGCACCTTCAGTGCCATCATTGGATCTTGAGGACTCTTTTTCATCAGACAAGAATAACCAGTACCAACAGTCCTTCTCACCTACCCCCAAGCTACCTAACCATGAACTATCAGTTCACACAGGACTTCCAGATCTACTGTCTTGCCCTCGTGTCCTCACAAAAGCATTTCTGGCCTACTGACCAATAGTACCTACTGTGAGGTCCACCTGCAAATTCTGATGATTCTACTCATTGATCTTACTGGGGCCATTGGGATCTCTCAAGCAGCTGAGTACCGCTGAGTACAAGTTCTCTATATAATACACCCAGCTATGGCCACCATGGAGTGAAGAATCACAGCCTCCACAGGAATAGCTGGTACTGCCAAAACTGCTGGATCTGCCAGTGGCACTTACTGCCTCATCTGGAGACGACAGAGAATCACCAGCTTTTTCCAAACCTCCAGAGTATAATTTTTCATTCACAGACTGAAATTAGTTTGATGTTTCTGGTGTCAAACAGCTTTAAAATATAGCTTGTGAACGTATTGGAGGAAAGGAAGTAGACAGTGAAATGGCAAAATTTACAGATGATGCAAAATTACTTAAGTTAGTTAAGGCCAAAGCTTCCTGCAAAGCATTACAAAGGGGTCTCACTAAACTGGGTCACTGGGCAACAAAATGGCAGATGAAATTCCATGTTGATAAGTGTAAAGCAGGCCTGCACAACATGCGGCCCGCACGGGCTCACTGTGCAGCCCGCTGAGAGTGAGTAGGGGTGGGGCAAGCCAAGCGATGGGGTGGGGAGAAGCGGATGGGGGCGGGGCTTTTCGGCCCACAGCTGGGTTTTTTGCAGTAATATGGCCCACGCTGCTTTCCGAGTTGTGCAGGCCTGGTGTAAAGTAATGCATCTTGGAAAAAATAATCGCTACTGCATATATGAAATGACAGATTCTAAATGAGCTGTTACCACTCAAAAAAGAGACCTTGAGTCAGTCATCATGGCTAGTTCTCTGAAAATTTCAGCTCAATGCACAGCAGCGGTCAAAAAGGCTAACAGAATGTTAGGAACTATTAGGAAAAGGATAGAAAATACCATAGTGCCACTATATAAACCCATGGTGTGCCCTTGAATACTGTGTCCAGTTCTGGTTGCCCCATCTCAAAAAGGATATAGTGGACTGGAAACGATTCAGAGAATGGAAACAAAGATGGTCAAGGATATGGAAAGGCATCTATATGAGGAGAGACTAAAGATTAGGGCTATTCGTCTGAGAAAAAAGATGATTAAGGGGAAATATGATAGAAGTCTATAAAATCATGAATGATGTGGAAAACATGAATAGAGAAGAGTTATTTACCCTTTCCCACAGTACAAAACCAGGGAGCAGCCAATGAAATTAATAGGCAGCAGGCTTAATACAAGAGAAAGTACTAATTCACACACTGCACAGTTAACCTGTTGAACTCATTGCCATGGAAGTTGTGATGAGCAAAAGTATAACTGGGTTCAAAAAAGAACTAGATACATTAATGGAGGCTAGGTACATGAATGGCTATTAGCTGAGATAATCAGGAATACAATCCCTTTTTTGGGTGTCCCTAAACGTCTGACTGCCAGATGCCAGGAGGAGAAAATAGAGGTGGATCGCTCCAAAATTACCCTGTTCTGTACATTCCCTCTGAAGCTTTGGTACTGGCCACTGATGAAGAAAGACTACTACATAAGAACTGCCACACTGGGTCAGACGAATGGTCCATCTAGCCCAGTAGCCTGTCTTCTGACAGTGGCCAATACCAGGTGCCCCAGAGGGAATGAACAGAACAGGGAATCATCAAGTGATCCATCCCCTGTCGCCCATTCCCAGCTTCTGGCAATCATAGGCTAGAGACACTTCAGAGCATGGTTTTGCATCCCTGCTCATCCTGGCTTATATTGCCCATTGGTCTGACCCAGTATGGCAGTTCTTAAGTTTTTATGTCACAGTGTTCTTTTTCTAACCTAGATAGAGTTAATATAATGGAATGTGTGAAATTAGTCCACCTTTAGTTGTTTGTTTAGGACTGTTAAAAAGCAGCTTGCTTCTTTGAATAGCTGCTTTAACATCAGAGTATAGGGCATGTTTCTATAATCTTACTTATGAAACAGTTCCTTTGTTTTCAGGGGGATTTTTCACATGGGGTAAGCATTGTAAATATGCTACTGTTATGGGCCCAATCTCAGTTTTATGATAAATTTTGTTCCTAAAATGAAGAAAATTCATTCATATGAAGTGGAGTGTTTTCTAAGGTTGGAAGCACTTCCATGTTTATTGTACAGTCCCACTTACTACTCAGCTTTCTAAGAGCCTTACTCATCTTTAATTTCTGCCCTGTCTACGCTACATACACAACAAAATTAGGGCTCCTGGTGGTAATACAGTTGTTCTGTATTCAATGGAAAACATTATTATAGTTTGTAATGTAAGCTGGACCTTAACTTTCTTTGATGATCTGGTGAAAGCTGTGGTCTGACCAGAGGTTTAGCCTGGTTATGAAACATAAAGACTGATTGTACACTACAAATCAAAACTGTAACTTTGTAGTTGCCAGTGCCCTGATATGGCTGTATTCCTAATGTAGAGAGGACTTTAGTTATGAGTGGTTTAAATTTATTGTAATTTTTATTTGTATATAAACTATTTCTGGTATTGAGGCCAAAACCAATGTATGATTTGCATACGCTATTTAAACTATGGGAGAAAACCATAGTAACTTTTTGGGTTAATGTTTAAAGATTTATTGTTTAATAAATTTAGTTGAAGTAAAGTGAGAAACTTAGTAGTAAAAAAAAATTCTTTATTGACTTTTATTGTTGAAAATGAGCAGTTTGTACTACATGCTTTTAATTTAGGAAATTCATATTTAATCTAAATCATACCTTTCCCATACAGGGAAGATGGTGAGCTAGAAGATGGTGAAATAGATGATGCAGGATTTGAAGAAGTTCAGGAAGAACAGGATGCAAAAGGGGAAGATAAACAGAAAAATGAAAAAGGACATAGAAAATCAAGAAAGAAACGCAAAAAAGAAAAGGAAAAGAAAAAATCAAAAAGGAGAAGACGGGATAAACATAAGGTTAGAAATTGCAAACCAAAATATTGGATATGATTACTGTAGCTACACAGTTTACTTTTTCTCATCCTGGAAATTGGACAACATATCTGAAAGTTTTTTATCCCTAAGCACCTGGCACTTCTTTGGACACTATATGAGTGATAGAAAAAATTGGACCACTGCACGAAAGGCCCCTCAAAAAATGTTTATCATGGAATTTTGATTTAAAATATTGGGTTGTATTTGCTCTTAACATAAATAAGTGCAACTCTACTGACTTCAATGACGGTGAATTTGTCCAGAACAAGAGATGGTAGATCAACAATTTCTCTGGACACTGCACTGCAAAAATCACAGTTTCAGAAACTTAGCAGCTAGCTTTTTATAAACTCCAAATTATTAATAAAAGTATTTCAAGTAGTTCACTTTCATTATATTACTACTTATTAGTCCCTGTTCAGGTTTAGGTGAGTTATAAATTGTTTAAAATCTCCATTTTTCTTCTAAAATAAAAAACCTGCGGAGTCCTTGTGGCACCTTAAAGACTAACAAATTTATTTGGGCATAAGCTAGAACCCATTTCATCAGATGCATGGAGTGGAAAATACAGTAGCAGATATATATATGCAGTACATGAAAAGATGGGAGTTGCCTTACACACTTGGTAAGGCAATTCCCATCTTTTCGTGTGCTGTATATTTATACCTGCTACTGTATGTTCCACTCCATCCTGACTTCTGTGGGCCAGGATTTCATATTAGTGCCACTGAACCAGTGGTAGCAATGGTGGGAAATCTTTAGTGTAAACGTCTAGTGCCGGCATCCTTGAGCGTGCTGATTACATCCACACACCACTCCGAAATTTAACACTGAATAACTCAGAAACAAGTGGAGGCAGTGTAATTATGCGTATCCTTTCAGGGCTTGTTAATATGCTCATAAGCTAGAGATGGGATCCTTTGAGATTGTGTAATATTTTATTACCATGTCAATTACAAAGATTTCATAGGAGTTATATTTTATTTAATAAGTGATAAGGTATTGACTGTACTTTGCACTTAATCTGGTGTAATCATTTGAGTATTTCTAAGTACTTTACAGAAGTTGGAAAGAATACCCATTTAACAGAAGGGGGTGGAGAAGGGTTAAATGACTTGCTCAAGTTCATTCAGAGACAGTAGCAGAGCTGGAAACAGAACGCAGATTTCCTGACTCCCAAGTCTCCTGCTCTTAACTATAAGATAACATTTTCCAGCAACACTTTATTTTATTCCTTACCTTTTTACTTCATCTAACAGAAGAATTTTAGGACTCTGAAGAATAAAGTAAATTAGGTTTTAATTACGAAGTTATACACGATCTGAAAGATACAAATTCTATTTATGTATTTAAAAAATTCAAAAACAGGACTAAAACTACAAGCAGTCCTTCCTCTGACCACTTTGTACACCCAGCACAGGGCACAAGAAGCACATCACTCCTCTGCAATAAATAGCCTTCTCCTGCTTCAAATGTGTATAATAGAACTTACTTGTTTTTTTCGCTTTTAAACAACTAGCAAACCACATACTTTATTGTATATTAAAAGAAAGTTATATAGTTAAAAGTCGAGCACTTGAAAGTTAGAAAAGAGGAGACTTACAGTTGCCTGTGTAAACTTAATTCTGCCTCCTTATACAATATGCAATATTATTCAGTCTTTAATTACACAGTCACATGCTATTTTTTCAATAGGACCCCACTGCATTTCCCAGGTGGGATGCACAGGGGGCAGAGTTAAAGTTACATAGACATTTCCTAACTTTGAGGTGCTCGATTTTGCAACCTAATAACTAAATGTGATCCAGGGATGCATAAACAGGGAAATCTCAAGTTGTAGAAGAGGTTATTTTACCTCTGTATTGGTAATGGTGTGCATGCTGGTGGAATATTGTGTCTAGTTCTGGTGCCCGCAATTCAAGAACGATGTAGATAAATTGGAGAGGGGTCAGAGAAGTACCACAAGAATAATTTTAGCTGTCCCCATTCTCTTCCTACAAGCAAGACTCCAGCAATGCCTCACTGACTCTGCTGCCTGGCTTCATGGAACAGTACAGTTAGCATGCACTGCAGTCTCATTTATCTGCTTTTGTGCAAAGGAAACTAGAGAGGGAGGCATTTGCAGTTAGGTCCCAGATGGGCAGAGAGAGAAAACAAAACGTGAGGCACCTTTCTACAGCAAGATGATGAATTTGTTGATAAAAATTCTGAATTACATGGCCTCTTAGAAAATGCTAGGTGCCATGGTTGTGCAATTGCAGATTCCACAGTATCCTGATTGAAATTAATAGGAGAGATTGCACAACTTGGAGCTATTATTTCGGGCTCTCTTCAGACTAAGGCATCAATCAGTGCATCAGTTTAATCAATTGTTTTCAGTGTTCTGACATTAACTGTAAGGACAAGAAGCTGATTTATAAATGAAATCAGAGATTCTAAAGCTACTTATGAGAAATCTTTGGGGCTGCTCATACAAAATAAATTCTCTGTTCAGTCATCTAAATCAGTCTAAACACATACAGGTCAGCACATCGAGACAGAACACTGTCTTGTGTTGTCATATCCCTCACAGTATAGGTTCTAGCCATAACTCAGATTTCCGTTAGTCTCCAGCAGATGGAGGACGCGTTCTTTTCCTGTAATAATAACCTTGTTAGGAGGACAAAGAAGCAGGACTCAGACACTTATTAGAAGGTATAGTGATCATTTGCTACAGCAGCACGTGAGGCACTGACAGATTGGGATATTCAATGCGAAAAGCAGTGGAGGACCCAGTATCTCCCCCTTCTGTGCTCCCAACCGCCTTACCAGGTTTCCGAAATGGCTGAGAAGGAGCAAGGGTCAGGATCATCTTAGCATTACCAGACATTTCTGCCTCAAGTGCAGGGGCAGCTTAGACTCGAAAGGGAAAAGTAGGGAAGTGTGTCCCCTCAGAGGTCCCTTATAGGGAGGAAGCTCTGTGAAGAACACTTCTCCTCCTGCCAGGGATTCAGCCTCTCTAGAGTTGGAGGGAATTCTGGAACTACCCGAATGGATTATTACCTCAGAGTCCAGCAGCCTCACTCAAGGGCAGCAGCTCCAGCCTGCAAAATAAAGAGATGGTTATAGTACAGATGCAGTCTCAGCCCTGCCCCTGACCTTAGGAGAGGCTTTGGTACAGGGAAGGAACACAGGGAGGGCAGGAAGACCCTCCTTCATTGATCTAAGCACCCTGGTCTGATCTGCAGTTTAAGTTCATCTCACCCCACAATGCACCCTCCTCCAGGAGGCAGTAGCAGCTCTGACAACAGAGGATTCTCCATGGAAAGGATTCATCCTCAATGAGAGATCAGGAAGCCAGAAAAAGTACAGACTGTTCTAACAGCAACACTACAGTACTGAGAATAAGTACTCTTGCAGTCCTCCCACCTTGAGGAGTGGAGAAGCTACTTCAACTCTTCTGGCAGCCCCTGTAGAATGCAGCACTCCAGCCCCCTAAAAATCATGGGGGAGATTCAAGGGCATCTTAGTGGATTTAGCTCTGCCTAGAGATCCTTACCAAGCATGATCAGATCTGACCCCTCATCTTCTGTCAAGGCAAGGAAGGGGATTAGTGGCAATAAACCATACACTTTTCTAGGCTTCTCTTGAAAGCAGAGAGAGAGAATAGTTAATCTGATTTCATATCATGAACTAATATTTTTATATTATATACTAATTAATATATACAGTCCTTTATATAAGAACATTATAGAAGTAACATTGGTATTCTCTTTCAGCATAATTCCCCCTCCAGTGATGACAGTTCAGATTACAGCCTGGATTCTGATATTGAACGTACAGAAAGACCACATAAGAAGGGAGTTGGTTTGTACAGAGATTATGATAGTTCATTCCTTCAGGTATAATTATAAAACTGATTTTTCATTTCTTCCATTTATCCACAATTTTTAAATAATAAGTACTGTGCTATTTATGTCCCTAATCCATGCTCAACAGAGATTTCATTCTGGCAATATATTTAGATCTCATTATCTGTTGGGTAAGTTTCCAGATGTACTACCATATTACTTTTTTAATGAACCTATACAATTATAGAATAACTGATTTTACAGTTCTAACATTTCCTACGCATGAGATCCAATGGTACAGACAAGTGGGAGTATCTTTTCCTTTATCAGAAAAGAAGGTGCCAATGAGAATTAAATAACTTTCATTTCTGCCCATTTCCAATCCTTGTGGGCCTTTTTTTTTTTTTCAGGGAGTAGTTGCGAGAGGACCCCCTCTATCCTTTCATAGTTAATATGGTGGAAATGGGCTGTGCTTCTCTGCATATGGCCGTAGTTCTCTCTAGAAGCTACCAATAAAAATATACAGCTTACATGCCTTTTGGAGGTTTTTTTAGGGTAATTTGTCCTGACTTTTTCAGTTCAGACTATCAGATATCCCTTTAGAAGCCAATGAATGGAAGAAATTGACTGCCTTTTTCCTGAAGGAGGGACAGAGGAGCTGAGGTACTGGATCTCTGACTGAGAAACTGGAGAAGGATAGAAGACTTTAATCAAGACTTGAGTGCAAAACCTCTTCAAAAACCTTTTGGATAGCCTAATTTATTTATATCTCTAGTAGTCTAGTCATCAAACTCAAGAGTCTGCCTGCAGAAAGTAGAAAAAGTATGGAGCTGAGCATGCTTCATTCAAATTGGCATCATCCTGTTTGATTAACTGAGAGAGAGACACACTCACTTGTTTTTATCAATAATGTCATCATGCTATGGGAAAACATTAAGAAAGTTAAGAAATAAGATTTTACTTGAATTACGTAGATTTTACTGTAGATATAATTCTTATTAACAGTTTTTATTGGAATGTCACATTTCTCCTTTTCCATCAGATTCTAAAATACATCTATAATTATTATTTTATTTAGATATTAGTTTGTCATATCAGTAGCTGAAAAAAATATGTTTTTTACTTTCTGTGACTCTGTCTGTTTATTAATCAGTAGCCGAGACAACCTATCACTTCTCCCATGCTACTACTGTTTTGGTAATTACAACTAAAATTCAAAGAAATATTAATATAACTGTTCCATTTTAATTGTCACAAAAAATCTGTTAATTTATCAGAAATAGGCCATATCCTTTCTTTTTTTTAAATACATTTGATGATCATCTCTATGTAACTTACTTTTCAAGTAGATTGATCATAGTAAAAAATATGATATGCTAGCAAATTTTGTCTTTATACAAATAAATGTAAACTATATTTGAACTAGGTGAAAGGTACATTGCCAGATCAGTTTAGGTACTAAATTTTTGTTTTGTGAACAGCTTTTTTTCAAAACTGAACATCAACAGACATATTTCCATGACTTTTAACTTATTTTTAAAGGTATAACATTCCCTTGACAGTATGATATTACAAAGGAATTGTGGTATCAGATCAGACTAATGTCCAATTTGTCCATTATTCAGTCTGACAGAGATTTGTATCAGAAGTCCTGAGGAAGGTGTAAAAGCTACATAATGGACAATTATAGTATAATGGTCATTTTATTATTGAATAATTAAATTGCACTATACTACAATGAGGTTTGCTTGTGCAAATCATGGAAATAATGAAACACTTGACAGTAAAACAATTGTGTAGAAATAACCATCTTAATAAAGTGAGGGCAAGGGGGAGTTTGGGAGGGTAAGATGTTAAATTGCTTCTAATTACCACTACTCCTTTCATGCAGCATGGACATTTGTCAGGAAACTACATGACTTCCCAGAAGGCACAACATAATAAAAAATTAAAAAACAAGGACTATGATGAATACACTAATTACAATGATGACAACTTTGGTAACTATAATGAGGAAGAAAAGGAGGAGGATTTTGCTGATCAGTTAAAACAATACAGAAAAGCTAAAGAAACTTCAAATACTGATTTAGGAACTCCATTTCCTAAAGAATCAGTGAAAAAACAGGGGATGAAAGGAATCCAGAAAGGTAAGGTTTGGTTTAATAGCTAATTTAGTTCATTTCAGAAGCTTTCAGAATGGGATGGTGTCCCTCAAATGGTGAAAAAAAAATTAGACATGGTAGGTTAGGTAATATCTTTTACAAGCTTGTCTCTTTCATCAGCAGAAGTTGGTCCAGTGAAAGAAATTCCCTCATCTGCTTGTCTCTCTCATATCCTAGGACCAACACAGCTACAACAACACTTCAAAATTATAGGCCAGACCCAATTTTTCAGTAGTTTCTCTTAGTTTTAGTCAGTATTTCATAAGTCTCCTATAACTTTTGCTAGTTTCTGACATCCAGACTGTTTTTCTGGTGATAGCATGTCTTAACTCTAGCTGATAGGATCCATCGTTTTTTGTTTTGTCTTCTCTCTCTTTTCTTTTTTTTTTTTTTTTTTTTTGTCTTCATCTTGTTGTCTGTGGGTTGTTTTTTCTTGTCGTGCTTCTCCCCTCAGTGCATCTTGCCTCTACTATCCAATATTCAAAACTAGACAAACAGTAGATGAGTGCTAGTAGTTTTTCTGCCATATGACATCTAGGGAGTGTCATGCTGGTAATAAAATTGAAAGTACTAACTGTAACTCTCCTCCCTTTGTCTACAGTTAGTAAACTTGTATCAGCAAGTATCATATTTTATCATCAAAATAAAAATTATATAGTCACAGATCAGTGCTGCATATCCAGATTAATGTTCCGTGTTCTGCAGTGAATAGTGTAATTTTTTAATAAGTTAAATCTTGTCAATTGTTGTCAGTTGTATAAGTATTTGAGAAGTAATATTGCTTCCGAATTATTTTCTATATGATGTACTTATGAAAATTTCATACATAGAGCTGGGTAGGAGAAATTACAAATATGTGACTTATAAAGTATATTTTGATTTAGGGGCAGGTTGGTAAAGGTATTTAAGCACCTAGACATGCAGATTGGTACCTAACAGGATTTTCAAAAGTGCTTAAGATGCTTAACTTCCATAGGCATCTAAATACATTTAAAAACTGGTCCTTAGCCATGTTCAAGCCCCTTTTTGTTCATTTTTTCACAAATTTTTGTATGTTCAAAATTTTATTGAATGCTCATGGAAAATAAATATTGGAGCCATACCTAAAACAACTTACTTGATAAATTAATTATGCATTATATTGATATAATGTAGTGTCCACTTAAGATATTAATGTTGGGGGTTTGTGAGTAAAGGAAGAGGAGAGTAAGATAGTTGTGGAGAGAGAGGTAGGTGAAGACGGGAGGATGACTAGCCTGAAAAGATCCATTCCTCGCTAGAGGGGCCTCTGTTTCAGAAGGGTTGCGAAGGACAAGATGCAATGAAAATAACCTGATTTTAAAGCATAGGAATCATCTAATTCATAAAATTATGTTTTCACTGTTGTTGCAGTTTTCACTGGGGTTTATTTTTAGTTTAATATAGGTATAAAATGTCTGGCCACCAGCTTTGATTGATCTCTCAGTTATTTAAAATCATAAAATACAAAACCAAAGTGCAATTTTATTGAATATTCTCTATGTAAAGTTTTTCAAGTTTCTCAAAATCGCAGGAATTGGTAGTAAAATAGTCAGTATGGTTCCCTTGACTAGCAGGTTATGGTCACTTAAGTCACATGGTTTTGTTGATACCGTTAACAATTTTTCTTACCCAAGTAAATAGGAAATACAGTGGTTAAAGTAAATTAAATGAAGAAAGTACTGGATTTACCATTTTATCTTACCCAAGACTGATATTTTTTCCATCATACAAATTGTGCTCTAAAATTGGACATTTCTTGTTTTATTTCCTTATGCATAAACATGCATGACAGTTTTACTGACAGATAAGAAATGGTCCTTGTCATGAAGAGCTTACAGTCTAAGTTTTAATGTAACATGTCAGTGATAATCATAAACAATGGTGGATGAGAAGGATTATACAAGAACAAGAGCATGTGTTTGCTTTCGTTAGGAGTCTACATGTCTTGAAAACTTATTTTTTATTTATATATCTTGTTTATAAATGAATGTTGAAATTAAGGTGTCTTTTTGGTGAGGTATATGTAGGGTGAGAAAGGGAGTAAGAACTAAGTCAATGAGAATATAATGCATGGTGGTTGTGTTTGAGTTGAATGCTTTTGTCTTGGTACTTATGCTACTATAATGCCAAGAAGAGCTTGGACTTTCATCTTCCCTTTGGGCATAAGAGGCAAATTTCTTAAGTTGCGTTGGAAGGAGAGGTCTTATACTGCTGATCTCTTCCCTGGACTTGAATTCTCATGTAGCAATGGTGCCCTGTGGGAAAGCACTTAATTTACAAATTTGAGATTCTCAGCTGAGATTAAGAGCTCCAGTTCCTTGCAGTTGTTGATATATAGTGCTGTTCCTTGCATGTGTAGCACATGAAAATTGTTATTTATAAGGTGTCTGGTATTATAACACATCTCTTCAGGAGACAAACTCCAGCCAGGTGATCACAGGTATGCATGAAAGGCTTTCCTTCTAAGCTGCATGCTTTAAAAGAGGGAGACAGCAATTTCATCTGTCTCAGACATCAGGGCATTCATGTCTGCATCTGGACTTTGGTCCTAATACAGGTTCCTTAACAGTGTAACTGGATGATGCCTTTATCAACCCTGCATCTGTGACATCCGTAACACTGATTACAAAGGAATCACCCATCTTTTTGACACTGCTTACCCATGAGTCATTTATGTCATTCAAGAAGCAGAAGGTAAAGGCTACACGTGTTCATCATGGAATTCCTTTCTCAACTTTACCATCTATAGTGTCTTTCCAGGTGATGGACGGGGATGTTCACCTTGTTCTACATCCTTTTCAAGGCTTGTGGACTCTAGTTGATGAAAGCTCCACATCAGGATACTGGATTTGAAAGCTCTTTGCCTAGCCTGAAAAATCAAAACCAAAAGCTCATCTTCCAGAGAAAGCCTGTGTCCAGGCAAATTCTTTGAGCAGCATTCTTGTACAACAGTACATGTCTTAAGTCTCAGTCTGATATTGGGTAAAGCAAAAGGAGTAAATCCTAGCTAGATCTGTTAACAAGGAGAGCACCCATTATGTTCACTTCTGCTTCTGGGTCAAACAGGATCCAGTATTGTCAGAATCTCTTTTCTTGGATTGAATTGGGAATTTCTCTACATGTTCCCCTCGATTCCATTGGATCAGAGATTCTGTCTGCAGGTTAGTTGAGATGAAGCCAAAATGTTGTCAGTAGACTTAACCAGATCCTGGCATTTTGTTTGGTCTTCAGACATCACATACAAGTGTGATATTAGCATTGCTTAGTCTTTAGGTTGTGTTGAGTACTCACAATAAACCTCAATCTTGACATGACACAGTGAATTCTGGATTTTTGACATGCTGGATAAGAATGTTCCCTGTAGTCTAGTGGATCCTATCAAAAAATACAGTTTTGACCAAACCAGCCTATTTTATTGTAATGTTGCCATCTATGACACTTTGAATATTAAGAACTGTGTTTGAATTCTACTAGGCTGCATGAGTTCTGAATACAGCTTCCACCTTACATGCTTAGGTAACGTTCTTCACTGACCTCGAAATAGCCTAATGTATGGAAGCATTGCTGCATGCACCATAAAGTGTATCTTGTAGTAATGCTCTGTCTTCTTGACTGCAACAAAGGAAACTACATTTCTTTATGCAGTACACTTGATTGTACTATGGGTACCACAAGGTGGACAACTGCCCTGTGGGGTTTCTCTCTAGTCTGTGTGTATCTTTTTTGCTTTGGGGTTGAAATATTGTTTCACAAAGCACTTGGAACCTCTGGTCTGCTATTTGCCAGAGTATGATCAGTACCATACGCCTGGAAAGAGGGCATTGCATACGGATTAGTGAGAAACAGGCCAAATGGCCAGCCCTTGGTAAACTGTAATCCACATGGGAAGTATGATTCTGTCAATGTCTTTATCCTCATTTCCAGCCTCAAATCATGTTTCCATCTTGTACAGGCTGGTAACTTGTCTGTATTTCCACAAGTTCTTTTACATGCTTGTTTACAACTCACTAGGTGTTCATTCACCTGCATAAATCAAAAGGTATTCAACATAATCTGAAGGCAGCGTACATCACAGGCCTTCAGGATTTGGGTTTTTTATAGAACCTACAAAGCTGTTGTTTGAAGCTATATATGTACTTGAAGCAAACATTTCTCTCTCTCTCACTGTGGGGAGTGTGTCTGATTTAGGGGAGTGAAATTGTGAGTACTCCGAATACCTTCTTGAACTGTCATCCAAAACTGATGCTCATTTTAGCAGGTTTTGTGGTCTTTGTTCACGTAGAACTCCTCAGATCACCTTCTGATGGTTGTAATGTTCATTAATCTCTCTCAAATGGGAATATGCAGAGGACACTAGATAAAGAAAGAGCTATTTACTGTTGTTGTTCTAAGAATGTCACCTCTGCATATTCACACTGCCTGCCTAACTTCCCTACTACTTCAGAATTTCGAGTAAAGAATTCTGAAATTAGGAAGGTAACTGAAGGGCAGCTAAGGCCAGTCTACCTTTTGTATCAGTGGAATCCTCCACAAGAATGTGGGGATGGTGGCAATTCGTCCTGACAGACATAACTCCCTGGAATCTTCAGAGCTCCGTGCCAGGAGTGCCAACTAGTTTCTTGTTATGCCTTTTGGGAAACAATAAAAATTATAAAACTGTTTAGAAGCCTAGAGAGAAATGGAATGGAGTAGAATTATTGATAGTTGAGAGGCGAGCATGGTGAGCAGTTGGAGCAGACTCTGGATGTTGGAGACCACAGTTAGTAGGGGCGGAAGCAGTAGTGGATTTAAACTAGAATATAGGAAACTTCAGGAAGGTGGGCAAGGCTTCTGATAACAGAGTTCCATAAAAACCAGGCTAATGGGATACTTCTCAGTTTTCACATGTTGAATTTACTAGATGAGGATTTCTCAGTCTAGCTCTAGTAAGATTGAAAGTTGCTGAGCAATATTACCTATGAGTGATTTAATATTTGGCAGTTGCCAATTTACCATTATCAGTGCGTGTTTCTCACTCAACATGTCTGAAGGTAAAGGAAGTGATATGAAACAAGTAATTCCAAGCCTATTTATGATTATAGAGATTGCATCACATGTAAAATAGAGAGAGAGGTTGGTGCAGAAAATAGTATTTTGTCATGTGCATATAAAGGTAGCATCAATATTTCTGTGATTTTTTTTATATGTACTCTTTAAATATCAAGGATATTTAAATGGAATTGATGTTATACATGGTAATGTTAAGGAATTTAGAGTTGAAATGTAGTATTATTTGTAGATTACCAAGTCTAAAATACTTCAAATGTTTACATTCCTCACAAATACAATATGCCTTCACTACAAGTTATAAAAGGCTGCTTTTCATAGAATAAATGATATATACTCCTTTTACCAATCTATTATTTCACTCCAAAAGTTGCAGGTAATTTCAAAATTCTAATTGGCTGATAAAGCCATTCATGTCAGTATATGACTCAAGATATTTAGGGATTCATTCACCCATCAGTATACAGAGAGGTAAACATAATTTCTTTTAGCATTCTCTTCATTTTTCTGCTTGCTGACTATATCTACTCTTCCTTCTAGTTACTCATGTCAGTTAAAGAGGAGGCTACTTTTTAAAGAGCTTTTTGCTTCTGAAGAATAGTTATTTTTATTTATGAGGTATCTGAAATATGTTTTAATATTTTTCAGGTATTGCACAAAGAGGTTTTGGTGTTGGTCGAGGACGCGGAATTCAGAAGAAGTTGAAACGTAAAGATCGTGGAAGGGGAAGAGGGGCCAATAAAGGACCTGATGGCTTTCAAGAGGTATTTGGAATTGAAGTTAAAAACACATACATGTATTTGCAAACACCTGGATATTCCTTGTTAACAGAGATGTAGACAGAATTGCCTAATTATGTTTTCTGCCTATTTTGTTCTGTTCACCAGAGGTTAAGCTAACTCTTTTCTAAGAAAGGAAGTTCCTAGCTCATCCACTTCAGAAAATAGCCTTGTTTAGTCTGTACCTGAAAGACTGAAACAATACTAGCAAAAGAATTATAAGCTTTGTATTTTTAATGGGATGTTAACTTTGAAGCTTTAATATCTTTATTAATTAAGGATAAGTTCAGTTCTGAAGAATTGGCTAACCTGCTGGCACCAGACTAATCTCTCTGTAACGTTATTGACTAATCTAGCTGTAAAGTAATTGTCTTGAGATCATTGAATATATGAAATACTAGTTACTGTGTCATATATACAACAGAGGTACATTTCATTTTTTTCCTGCATACATTTGCAAAACTGAGATGTACCAATCTTTATGATATCTGAAAAAGATTCTAAATTTTTTGCATTTATAACAGAAAGCTTGCTATTTTCACCCAAGAATTTTACTTTAATTAGTCTTACAGAACAATACTAGAACATCCCAGAAAATTTAGAATGCATATTTGGTTTTACTTTGTATTTTGAGATAGAATAGTCTTTCTCTGAACTGAGTACAGTAATCTGAAAACACTCAAGTCATGATTTACTGTCATTCTGCAATTTTATTCCACTTTGGGATAACTACTGCTTTGAATACTGTAATTGTTGTTTTGCAAATATATTTAAAATAGTAACTGAAACACATACATTTACAATATTTTTATTTCCTTTTATAGGAAGGCAAACCAGTGAAGAAATGGGTGAATATGAGTCAGGAATTCATAAATCAACATACAGTGGAACATAAAGGAAAACAAATTTGTAAATATTTTCTCGAGGGAAGATGTATTAAGGTAAATATATACTTTATATGCATGTATGTATCTCTAGCGGGAGTCATGAAAAGGGTGGGAATTCTATTTCAGTTTAGCTAATATCAGGAAAACTTGTTTTATATAACTTTTTTTTTGAAAGAAGTATAAATAAAATAAATGCAAGAGAAAATATTGAGTAAACTGTCAAACTACATATCCTTTCATTGTGCAATGTAAATTATATAAAAACGATATACTATTGATCACTTATTAGCAGGTACAGTATGATAAATACACCTGTGTCCAGCAATATTAGAATCTGAAATTAGTATAATATGTAATCTGTATTTTTATATTAAATTTTGGACATATAAAGGGTGATTTATTAGATAGATTTAGTGGTTCATTTTATTTTAAAAGTAATCTTTTCTTGGATAGTATAGATTTTGAGACAGTGAAAAATACTGCTTTAATTATACACAAAAAGTACTTCTCTCTCCTAAGAAAGGGGGGGAAATATGCTTTCCCAAACATCCAAGAAAGGCAAACATGAAAAACCTCAGCAGCTAGGAGAGGTTGGGAAGCAGGAAGAGGAGAAATTGAATTAGAATATTAGAGCCAGACATAATCCATGGCATGCTAGCTGCCATTATGTAGATTCTGGTATTGCATCATTCTGAAACAAATAATACAATACAGCTTTAATTCTCTGGTACCAAAGTTAATCTTTTAATCAATTATAAGATACAATATAGAAATTTGAAACAAATTCTGAAAAATTTACATATTTGCTCTTAATCTGATGTGTGTATGTCAAAAATGTTTATTATGTCACTTATTCCTAGTTCCACTGTGAATTTGGAAGTGCACAATTGTCTGTCTTTTCATGATTATGAACTTTTTTCCTTCATTGTTTATTTCCAAAATAAAAATAAAATGTAATTAGGCTCTTTCCAAATTCCCTGTGGAAATATAAGGTAGTAGCCATAAAATAGTCTTGAATATTTTCATGGCTTTGTCTGTTATGGTGTTAAAATCCCATGGTTCCCAATATGATGAGTATTTAGTGCCATCTACAGCTGTAAGATAAGTTGCTTAATTTTTTTAAAGTACTTTCCATGGAGCTAGTCATAATGTAAAGGAGAGTGGAGCCCTGTTATAACGTGACAAATGGGATCCAAAAAATCCCATGGCACTAAATGCGGGGTCGTATTGTAGCGGGGTCCCACTCCCCGGCAGGCAGAGCCTGCGGCTTCTCTCTCCGCTCCCCTGCTGGGAGAAAAGCCCCGGCCTCCGCGCCTGCCGGGGGCAGGGGACACTGGTGCTTGCAGCCCTGGAGTCCCCTGTCCTGGCAGGCGCGGAGGCCGGGGCTTTCATAGCAAACTCTGGGGTTGCAGTCTGCAGCCCCGGAGTTCTCTATCCCCGGCAGACGCAGAGCCGCAGCTTCTCTCCCCTGCTGGGCAGCGGGAAGAGAAGCCGTGGCCCCACGCCTGCAATCCAGTTCTCTGTCCCTCGCAGGGGGGGCCGCAGCTTCTCTCCGCGCTGCCCAGCAAGGGAGAGAAGCCGTGGCCCCGCACCTGTCGGGGACAGAGAACAAGGACTTGGGAGTCACGGTATAATCGTGCTATATCCGGATTCTCGTTATACCAGGGCTACACTGTAATACAGTTTATATGGGGGTTTTTTTGTATTGTCTAAAAGGGCAGCCCTTATATAATAGTTTCTAATACGTTTTCATAGCATAAACCACCCCCCTTGCATTTGTGATCACATAATTTTCTTGCAACAACTATAGCATTTGGTTAAATTGAAAGATAATATTAGGAAGGTATTTAATGTTTATTTGGGTAGTGTCCCTTCAAGTGTCCCATTTGGGATGCGCCACTTCAAGTGCACGTGCACCTCAAATGGGAGCACCCATGGGCGATACATCTCAAAGCACAGTAACTCCTCACTTAAAGTTGCATTTCCTGAAAAATGTGACTTAAAGCAAAACGATGTTAAGCGAATCCAATTTCCTCATAACAATTAACGCAAATGAGGGGGGTCAGGTTCCAGGGAATTTTACACACACACACACACACACACACACACAC
>ML677419.1:328744-385395 GCA_007922305.1 Dermatemys mawii | reverse complement strand
CACACACACACACACACACACACACACACACACACACACACACACACGTTTAAACAAACAATTCAGTTGGTACACAGTGATTAAGGTGGAGGAGTCAGAGGGTGGGATATTTCCCAGGGAATATCTTACTGCTAAATGATGAAATAGCAATTGGCTGAGCCCTCAAGGGTTAAATCTCTCAATCTACAAGGCAGCAGGAAAGGAAGGAGGGCAGACAGAGACACACACCCTGTGTGTGTGTGTGTGTGTGTGAGAGAGAGAGATGTGCATTTCCTCTTTAAGTATGAAGAATGGGGTCAGAAGTACACTCCTTGTTAATTAGATCAGCAAGCTGAGACTGGACTGCAGCTGCTGCCTGGGAGCTCCCTCCATCCATGTCACACCTCCCTCTCCCCACCTCCTCCATGGAAGATGGGGTAAGGGGGATGCAGGAGCAGAGGGGAGGGGGACACCCTGACATTAGCCCCACTCTTCTTCCTTCCTCCCCTCCTTCCCCCGCCCCCAGCAAGCAGGAGGCTCAGGGAGCAGCTCCGAGGCAGAGGGCAGAAGCTGGAGGGACAGCTGAACTGCCTGCGATTGATAGCCTGCTGGGCGGCTGCTGCTGTACAGAATACTTAGGGGAGTTGATAGGGGGGCTGCTGGTCCACCCTGGTGCCAAGCACCCACCAGCTAGCTGCAAGGGTCTGCTCTTCCTGCAAGCAGTGGACAAAGCAGGTGGCTGCCAGACGACATTAGAAGGGAGTATTGCACAACTTCAAACGCGCATGTTCCCCAATTGATCAGCAACGAAACAACATTAACTGGAACGACTTTAAGTGCAGAGTTACTGTACTCCAGTTACTGCACAAAGTAAGTAACCTCTCCATTTTTAGCTTCTTTTAATGCAATTTACCAGATGGAATCAAGGGGGAAAAAACAGTGCCTTGTGACCAGCTTAATCTCCTTGGACCACCAGCATATACTCTGTGTACCCTAGTCTGAGAACATGCTAAATGTTCTTTGTCTCCACTTCTTTTTGGGATCTCAAGAAAATTTACACTCTTTTTAAGTACTTGTATTGTCAATAGAGATCAAAGTTCAAAATTGGATGAACAGGATGAAAGTATCATAGTTAAAATATGAAGTTGAATAAATTCACCATTTAGAATTGATAATCTCTTTGTCTCTCCTTTTCTGTCATATTTACAGGGAGACCAGTGTAAATTTGATCATGATGCAGAGATAGAGAAGAAAAAGGAAATCTGCAAGTTTTACATACAGGGTTATTGTACCAAAGGAGAAAACTGCATTTATTTGCATAATATCCTTTGGGAAAAACTATGTTTGAATTAAAATCCTAGTTAAGGTTTTTATATTTTAGTATAATATGATTTTTCTTTAGACACTTTATAAACACGCTGACTGATTGTGTTTTATTGTGAAAATCATTTGCCAAGTTATATGTGTGAAAGAGAGAAGCTTTTCAAATTGTAGTTAGGTATTTTCCATGGATTCTTTACACTTTTTCTTTTGAAGTTTATAACTTGATAATATATACAAAAAATCTAAACATTACAGTTGGGGCACAAGCTTTTATCCCATGAATTTGTTTTTATGAAAGCAACATTGACAAGATAAAATTATAGAGTATATGGTTTTTAAAATCCTTTTTACTATTGGGGTATTATTGGAAGATTAAAACTGAGAACTGTGTCAAATGGGATTAAATGGTGAATTGCTTATTTGTCTTGTCATAATGCTTAAAATATTCTGGAAATGGTAAGTGTTTAGGTGCAGTGGAAGTCTAACTGAAAATTACTTTGTGAAACTGTTCCAAACTAAGCAAAGTAAATGTTGCTACCTGTTAAAGTCCTTAATATTTTTGCTGCTACATGAATTTCCTTGCAAGTTCTATCATACAGGAGCAAAATGTTACCAAGGGGATAAGTGCAAGTTTTCTCATGCTCCACTAACTAAAGAAACAAAAGAACTGCTAGATAAGGTGAGTAATGCTTATACTGGCACAGTAAGTGAAAATTATTTGAGTGGCAAGGTAGTCAAATGGAATAAATATAGGCTGTGGTCTTTCAAGGGGTCTAAGGGAGATAGTCACCTATCTCCAAGTGATGTTTAACATCCTAGCTCCCTGAGAAAATCTCAGCCCTGATGTTTGGCTCTATGACCACATGCTACACTTTACTCTCTAACACCTGTTTGACAACTTCCTTATTCTCTCATTTTTAAATGTATACTCATATGGCATGAAATGTATTACATGTATTTTAGAACATGTTACTGCTTTCCATCATTTGAAGTTACTGATCAAAGGACATGGACCTCCTAAAATTTTATGTTTCATATTTTAGAAATCATTTAATACCTGGCTGACCTAGAATAAATTTTAAGGCGGAATTTAGAATTCTGAGTTTGATGTTAATGGCAGGCAATATATAATAGACATACTATTACAGAGCAGTATAATTCTTTTAAAATATAAAATGAAGTGCTACAATGAAATGTTAAGTTCAGTGCAAATTCCGTACAATAAGAACTTTCACTGCATTGCTTTGTTTTAGGTTTTGAATACTGAAGAGGAGCCACAAAATGAGGATGAAAAAGAACTGGAGGAACTCAGAAAGCGTGGCATAGTTCCTCTTCCTAAGCCACCTCCAGGAGTTGGACTTCTGCCAACTCCACCTGAGCAATTTTCCTTTTCTGAGTCTGATACAGAAAATTTTCAAGATCCTTCCGGTGAATTCAAGAAAATTCCATCTCTGTTTGAGATAGTTGTGAAACCTACTGTGGATTTAGCACACAAGATTGGAAAAAAGTAGGTTTTAGAATGAAAAATGGCTTTATAAACATTTGATAAATGGTCCGCAGTACATTTTTTAGAAGAAATTGTTAGCCTCAAGGATTTCCGGAATTTGCTATATAACTGGAGGGGAAGGGGAGGAAGAATTTCCACTATTTGCCATCATAATTATAGTATCTTTGGGGTTTCTAATATCTTGTACACACAGGATTACTACTTCTGGGTCTTGACCTTCCCAGAAGAAACAGGCAAGGAATTCAGTCCCTTCATTCTGTTTTTCCAGTCCTCTGAATGACTATGAACCCACCTTCATTTGCATGGTGAACAAACCTCCATCTGCCTCTAGTCTCCCTGATAGTCAGCTCTTTCTTGACTTCAGTCAGTGAAGGAACTCCCTGATGAAACTGTGTGCAGGGTCTTCATTGCTGCTATTTTACAGTTCTGCCAGACGTTACTGCCTTTACCTGAGCTGTTCCTCTTACCCAGCTACGTCACATAAAACTTAGACCTAATTGTTAGATACGAAGTTTTATCTGGTCCTGTTGAGTTGGATTTCTTCAAAGCTTTTAGAGTTCAGATCTTTGTTGGTCTTGGGATGATTTAAACTGGCAATTTGGGCACGTGTCGTGCAAACTTACACAGTTCTCCCAATACACCTTGCTGTTGACTGCAAAAACTATTGTGCTGCTCCACTCTTGGGCTACTCATGATTGCCATTGGTGATCGATTTGTGGCTTTTCTTCAGGGAAAAAATGGTGAGGGAAGCCATTACAATATGGAAAAACTGTAATCATTCCCTGATGGTCTGAAGAACCACTTGACTAAGAAAATACAGTTCCCAGTGCTTTTCACATCAATGCATCAGTGATATTCATGCAGGGTAAAGTGAACAGATGATATCTTGCAGTACTAAGTGTAGTGTTTACCTTAGACATTAGTTTCTCCTGTACAGCTGACACATTAGGTAGTCCAGTTCTTCCACTGATTACAGTCGCTTGCAAGTTATGATACTTTATCTCAGATGATGCTAGTGCAGTCAATATCCTTTCTTTACTGTTTCCTTCCTGTTCTTCCTTGGCCTTTCTCGCTTTCTCTTTCCTTCTTCAGGTATTTAGTTCATTGTTTGTTTAGCATGTCTCCCATTCTCCATACGGTTTACATGTCCCAGTCACATGAGCTTGCTTTCTTTTATACTTTCCAACATGTTTTGCTCTGTCAGCTCCCACAGTCTTGCATTTGTTATTTTGTCTTTCCGTGAAATATGTAATGTTTTCCCTCTTTCGCAGCTACCTTCAAATGTCATCATGTTCCCCAAAGAGCACAACTCTTCTACCTGTTCAATTTCTTTTCCATCCACATTTGCATGTGTTGTCCAGTTTCCTACATTTATAATCTTGGTTTTCTCTGATTTACTTTCAATCCAATTTTTGCTGCTTCCTGTTCTTCCTCTGATGTAAAGCCAATCATTCTGTTTCACATCATACTTAGTAAAGCAATGACTTGTTTACCATAGGGACAGGATAAAATGTTGTGGAAGACGCATGTCATTCCAAACTTCTACAAAGATTCGGCAAGGAGAGGAAAGTGTATTTTTTAAAATGTTGTCTATTTTAAATGTATAAATTATATGTACTGCTATCTGCTTTTGTGTTGCATGTATATGTGCTTGTTCTTTACTGGTTAATCTTCTACCTACAGGCCACCAACTTTCTATAACAGCACATCACCACCAAGACCACAGTTTCAGGGAAATGACCAACATCCTCAGCATATGTATAATCCAGGGTCAAGTCCAGGGCCTGGTCCCAGCATACCACAAGGACATAATGGACCAGTAATGCACCCAGGTTCTCCTGGGCATCACCAATGTACAGGATCCCAAGGTCCAGCAATGCCACACAGCCCTCCTTTGCAACCTGTTCCACCAGGCTTTTTAGGACCACAGGGTCAAACTGGCATGCCAATTCAAGCACAAGCTGGTCCACCTTTAACACCACCAGGCATTGGTGCACCATACAACACTCCAGGAGTTCAAGGACATGTGATGAATATACCCAGAGAGAATCATTGCCCACCAGGCCCACTGTATCAGCAGATTCCTGGTGAACGACAGCAGAATATCAATTATGAATCTGTTCAGAATCCAGCTGATTTCTATGACAATTACTATTCACATCAAGCTGTACATAGCTTTCAGCCAACTAACAACACAGGAGGTAAGTTTGTGTTCAGAATTGTTTTTGTTCCTTGATGAGACATGTTTCTGTTTTCTGAAGTATTACTGCACCTCTAGAAGAATTGAGAGAAATATTAGAAAAAATTAGCCTGTTTGAGATATATCTTTGAAGAATATTGTGAAACCTTCTTTTAAAAAAGAAGAAAGCTATTCTAGAACTTTTTAAAAAGGAGAAAAAAATCTAGCAGAGAGCCATTCTATAGAGCTGACTGAATAAAGATACTAGGACTAGTACTTGTAAATTCAGCATTTACTAAAATTCTAATGTATTAGGCTAAAGAAGCCAATCAGTTCTTCCATCTGATTCCTTTAGTAGTTTGTTCTATACTCACCGTATGCAATATAGTTGTAGCTATGTTGGTCCAAGGATACTAGAGCGACAAGAAGGGTGAAGTGATACCTTTTATTGACCAACTTCTGTTGGTCAGAGGGACAAGGTTTCGAGCTATGTAGAGCTTTTCCTCTGGTCAGCTGGAAAGCTTGCCTCACCAACAGAGGTTAGTCCAATAAAAGATATTACCTTGCATCTTCTCTCTCACCATATGAGTTATTCATACAGGAAAACGGTATAACAAATTGTAGAAGTAGTACATGCAGATTGTAAATCAAATATCTAGTTCAGTGATACTCAGATGGTGGCTCTTTAATGTGTCTCCTGCGGCTCTTTGCAGTCCATGATATTAAAACACTGGTCTAATTATTAACCAGTCAGGATGCTTTTACTATGTTATTAACCAGTTGTAGTTGATAAAATAATATTTGATCAATCATTTTGACTACTACTAACCAATCACCCACATGTAGAATACAGATAGGGACCAGCACTCGAAGAAGAAATGGAGGTTACTTACCTGTAACAGGTTCTCTGAGATGTATTGACCCTATCTGTATTCCACTACTTGCCCTCCTTCCCCTCTGCTCCAAAACATGACTAGAAGCACAGTAAAAAGGAGGAACTGTAGAGGTGTCAGTCCACACTGCCCCTTACTCCCTTGGTTCAGAATATGAGGAGAACAACTGTGCACATGCAGGCCAATGGATACTACTTGCTAGAAATATCCAATCTTGGGTGCATGGTGTGTATGTGTACCCACAAGTAGAATACAGATAGGGAACACACGTCTTGAGGAACCTCCTATTACAGATAAGTAACCTCACTTTCTCTGCTAAGATCTAACTTTTGGCCTGAAAGTAGATGAATCTTTCAGAGCTTGCTTATCCTGAACAACTGGTGGTTATCCTTGTTCTCCTTCAGACCAAGAAGTCACCTTGTATAAAACCCCTCTTATTTGGAAGATATTCAGAGTCTGGGTGTCTGAATGTAAAACTTTCAAAAGATTCAGGAGCCTCATTTTCAATGGACTAGACACAAGGAGCCTAAATATCACTCTTTCAATTTTACTCATAGTCTTTAAGCAAATACAGCCTCAGAATCTGCTTTTTCTGTTTTAATGTATTTGAGTGGCTGCCTCAGCACCTTGTGGGTCTAATATGGCTGTTTTGTGAACCTTCCAGGTATTGTCTGGTAAAATCTGGCTTCTTGCCCTCAATCTTCCTGATTTATCAAGGCAGTAGAGAAGCTCTGTCCACTTCTCAAAGTTTACAGAATTTAGCATTACAATTTTTTTCTATCATAATGCAAGTATACTCACAAAGAGACTATTAAAGTTGCAGTGCTAACCTTAATTCTGATGTTTCCTAACTTTTTAAGTGCTCATCTTTGCAATTTTAAAATATTTTTAATATAACATTTCTCTCTGTATGTAGATACAGATGTTCCCTTAAAAAAAACAGTTCTATTCAAATTAGAGTTGATAAAACCCTTTCATACCGGTGTTCTGGCCAAAGGGAGAGTATCTTTTTATAGTTTATTTTAGCACACTGTATGTGTGCAAATTGGTGAAAAGTCATGTAAAAGCTTGAGAATTGTAAGATTTTTGTTACAATTTATTATTATTATTATTATTTATTATTATTATATTATTTTATTTTGCAAATTAAACACTTTTTCAATTGGGGAAAAAAATCAGAGCTGACTTTGCAGTTTGTGTGTCATGTTTCAGCCTGTTTCAATATGAAATAGTTGAAAGATTAAGGTGGAATTTATAAATATTCTCACATTTATTTTAATTAGTATTGCCTTGTAAAGTCTTCTCTGGCTATTTGTTAGCAGTAGATTAGCTGATTCTTTTTTAATATTGTATATGCAGATGGAACATGGCATGGAGAATTTACTGATCACCAGGCTCACCTCATTGTTCAAGATTCACATAAGAGTGGAAATGAGTCAGAACGTGTCAGTAAAACAGGCCATAAACCTGCTATTAATGTACCAGATTTTCTTCCAGCAATGCAGAAAGCCTTTTTTGTAAGACTTAGTCAAAAACAGCAAGAAGATGGAGAACCAATCAGCAGTCAGTCTCAGAGGGCAATGAGCAAGGAAGAAGGTAATGTTGACTGTTACATTCTAAATAAAAATGTTCTTTTATATTGTGTCTATATAATAATCCCATTTTTATTTTGTGACTATTGCCATTAATTACACTATGCTTATATAAGTTCCTTGTTTAATTTCAACTAAATAACTTATTCCTTGCTTCATTTCCTAACCTGTTGTAGTTTTCCGTAGGCTCTTTAATACAGTAGAACCTCAGAGTTCAGAACACCTCGGGAATGGAGGTTGTTTGTCACTCTGAAATGTTCATAACTCTGAACAAATTATGGTTATTTGTTGCAAAAGTTTACAACTGATGTTGACATAATACATCTTTGAAACTTTACTATGCAGAAGGAAAATGCTGCTTTTAACCCTCTTAATTTAAATGAAACAAGCACAGAATGTTTCCTTACCTTGTCAAATCTCTTTTTTTAAACTTTCCCTTTATATAGTAATTTACACTTAACACATTTTTGTTGCCTATGTTGCTGCCTGATGGCATACTTCTGGTTCCCAATTAGGTATGTGGCTGATCAGTAAGTTCACTACTGGTGTTCGTAACTCTGAGGTTCTACTGTATTAGTCTTGGTACCAGTCTTGTTATTTTTATTAATAACCATGGGACAGAAGTACAACTGTGCTAATGAAGTGTGCTGCTGATACAAAGTTAGGCATCCTCAATACAGGAGGAGGATCGGAATATTATACAGGAAGGTCTGGATGACCTTGACAACTGGAGAAATGGGATGAAATTCAATAGTACAAAGTTCAAAGTCATGCACGTAGGATCTGATGATGAGGATTTCAGCTACATGCTGGGGAATGGATGGCCAGTCTTATGAGAGGAGACTGAGGATATGTCTGCACTGCAAATAAAAGCCTGCAGCTGGCTCAGGCCAGCTTACTCAGCTTGTGGGGCTCAAGCTGCAGGGCTGTTTCATTGCAGTGCAGACTTCTGGGTTCAGACTGCAGCCGAAGCTATGGGACCCTCCCGCCTCACTGGGTCCCAGAACTTGGGCTGCAGCCTGAACTGAGAATTTACACTGCAGTGAAACTGTCCGACAGCCTGAGCCCCGTGAGCCCAAGTCATCTGGCATGGGCCAGCCATGAGTTCTCATCTGCAGTGTAGACATACCCTGAAAGAGCTTGGCTTGTTTTGCCTAGCGAAAAGAAAGCTGAGACGGGGATATGATTGCCGTCTATAAGACATTAGGGGACATACATCAGGGAGGAGAAGAGCTATTTAAGCTAAAGGACAATGCTAGCACAAGAACAAATGGGTATAAAGTGTCCATGAAAAATTGGAGCTGGAAATTAGGAAAAGGTTTCTAGCCATCAAAGCAGTGAGGTTATAGTATAGCCTCCCAAAAGGAGTTGCAGAGGCAAACAGCTTAATCAGTTTTAAGAGAGATCTACTCAAATTTATAAGTATAGTTGTATGACGTGGTTGCTTGTGATATTGAGGGGCAGAGTTTAGCTGCCCTTGTGGCTCACTAATTGGTTTATGTCTTGTGTTCCTAAAAGCTCATGCATCAGGGCTTCAGCCAGCCATCTGCAGTTGTCAGGAAGGGATTCCCCCTCCCACTATATTCAGGGTGCGGGAGGGTTGGTCTCCTTCCTCAGAATCATCAGAGATGGCTGCGGTTGGCGATGGGACACTGGACGGTGTGGGCTAGTGCTCTGAGGTGACACCGAGCATTCAGGTGCTTGGCTGGTTGGTTCGTGCTCACTTGTTCAGAGCCTAACTGATTGCCATATGTGGTGTCAGGAAGGTATTTTCCCACAGATCAGATGGACAGTGATCTTGGGGTTTTTTCATTTTCTGCTTCAAAGTGTTGGTGCTGGTCACTTGACAGAAATTATCTGGTATAGCTCACTTAATCATTTCCCTGCCATTGCAGATGCCTTGGGAATTGGTGCACCTCAGGCATTCCTGTTCTGTGCAGTCTAGTCTCCTCTGGGCTGTAATATTTTGATTCAGTTTTGGTTGTTGGGTTTAGTGTGTGGATACAGAGTGGTGTTGATGGCCTGTGACCTACAGTAGATCAAACTAGATGATCTTGTGGTCCCTTCTGACCCTAAACTCTGTGACTTTATTGCTTCCTTGGAGGGAGGGCAGATTTCCTGTTTCTGTTAAAGAAGGATCAGTACAGCCACTGCCCAGGAAATCATTAGCAGATGCTGACAGTCTGGCCAGCCATCACCCTGTGTCCTGTCTTCCCGTTTTGTTCAAGATTATCAGAAAGGCTGTGGCAAGATAACTCTTGTAGTATCTAGTGATCTCAGACCTCCATGATAAGCTGGGTATGATCCTGGGTCTGGGACATAGACTGCATTGGTAGAGTCTCTCTTCCTGGCAATGAATGAAGATAGTGTTCATGCTGACATTAAATCTATCAGCTGTCTTCAGTGCTGCTGATCATGAGGTGGTGTTGACTCACTTGCAAATCACAGCAGTGGCACATGAGCTGCTTTAGAGTGACTCAGTTCTTTCCTTGTAGAGCAGGGGTCTTCAAACTTTTTCCTCGGCAGCCCCTTCTTGCCGAGGAAAAAGTCATGCGGCCTCCCGGAGGTACGTCCGCCAAAATGCTGCCATGGAAAGTGAAACCTTCTGCTTTCTGCGAGGCATTTCGGCGGTACTAAAATAGCCCTCCCGGGAGTTCGGTGGTCTCCCGGGCGGTATCGGCAGCGGCACCGGGATCTCGCACACCCCCAGGGGGTGCATGCACCCCAGTTTGACGACCACTGTTGTAGAGCATCCTCAGAAGGTGGTGATAGTAGTGGGAAGCTGATCCTCCTCTCTTAAGGTGCTTACACATGGAGTTCTCCAGATACCATCTTGTCACGCCTATTGTTTAATGTTTATAGGGCGCTATAAGGGTCAGTAGGGGAACATGAGCTGTAGTGTTTTCAGTATGTGGATGCTCCTCAGCTTTGTCTTCATTTCATCTAACTGGTCCAAAACAGTCAGTGATTGTATTCATTGTCTGGGTGAGACTCGGGCATGGATTGAAACGTAAGTTAGACGTGACTGAGGTGATGTTGATGGCCTGGGAGATGATACTACAATTACAGGGCTTCCCACTAACTGCAGTAGTGGTTGATAATTTGTCCTCAATAATCTAATATTGTTTAAATACCTTCCCTTTTCTCCCTTTCTGGAACATGATTTCTCCCTGAATCTCTTACATTTTGCATTTCAAATATGAAAGGGAAATAGAGTAGCAGTTCAGCATTTCCACCATATCCATTTAAGACAGCAGGAAGTCATGTCTTTCCCCCTCAGCCAACAGCAAAGGTCACTTATGTCAGGAGTCATGTGGTTAAAAATACATTTTTTATGAAATTTAAGTTAAAACAGAATTGCTGACGGGAATAGTTATTTTCTGACACAAAAATATTGGAAGAGGTAGACGAGAAGAGAAAGCAGCAGTTGAATGCTTATTCTTAAGTTATAACTAGATTTTTTTGCTCACTTCCACTAACTGATTTCTGTGATCCTAATTTATAGTTGCGATTACCTTATTTTGCTAAGAGTGGACATCAGACAAAAGTCAGTTATTAAGAAATTATACTTAGTGCAAAGTCTATTGAATCTCCAGTGATCATTTGTTTGATTAATCTTTATTTTCTTTCAGATGATACTGTAAACTGGTACTCCAGTAGTGAAGAGGAAGAGGGAAGCAGTGTTAAATCAATATTAAAAACCTTAAAGAAACAAACTGAGAACATTAGGAATCGGCAACAGCATTCCACAGAACAACATATGGTGGTTGTTCCTACTGACCCAAGACTTGCTAAAGAGAAATGTACAGGAAACCAGGCTGTTGATCCGAGACTGAGATCCACTCCTAGATCAAATACTAGGAAATCTACAGAGTCGTCATCTTTTGACCCAAGGCTTGCACGGGATCCCAGAATGTTAAAGGTTAATGAAAGTGGTCTTGCAAGTTCTTCTGTTAGTGGAACAAAGTTAGATTTACATCACGCACACACTGGAGTTAAGGTCAAGCAGAAAGGAATGGATGATGAGGAAGAGGATGCAGAACGAGAACTGAGAGAGCGACCTTTTCTAATACCTTTGGAACCTTTACCTGGTGTAACATTAAGGGATCCAAGATCTCAGCTTCGACAGTTTAGCCACATTAAAATGGATATTATCCTGACCAAACCAAACTTTGCTAAACATATTGTTTGGGCTCCTGAAGATCTACTTCCAATACCCTTGCCTAAACCTGATCCAGTGTCTTCAATTAATTTACCTCTTCCTCCACTTATAGCTGACCAGAGGCTTAATAAATTACGTAATTTAAAAAGTGATCTCCATCCAAATGCAATGCCAGCTGACCCAAGACTGGCAGCAAAAGCAAAAAATAATATAACAAGCAGAAGTGGCTGTTTGGATCAGTCTGCAGATTTGCATGCCAGTAGTTCAAGCAAATTAGGAGATCCTCGCTTACAAAAAAATGTTGATCCCAGACTCCACAGACTGTCTAGTACAGATACTCACCATGGAATCACAAAGGATTCTCATCCTCCAAAATTTGACCCTCGTCTAGCCAGATCTGGTATTGGTTCATCCCAGCCCTCAGAAGCTGTAATTTGTAAATCTGACCCGGACGTTCTGCCTCCTTATGCACCCAAACTATCGTCAGCAGGTGTTAGATTGGGAACTCCAAGCTCAATACTTAGTGGTATTAGTTTGTATGATCCAAGAGACCACAGTTCATCTTCATTAGACCCAGCTCCAGTTAATTCAGGAGAGAATGGAGAGAACCAGAAAAAAAGTATTTTGAAAAATACTAGCAAAAATGAATCTACTCTGTCAGAAGACATGTTGCCACAGAAGTCTGTCCCCAATATGGATAAAAGTACAGAAGGATCAGCAGAGGCCAATTCAGAAAAAGCAAATAGCATCACTAAATCTCAGGCTAAGCACTCCAGTACTGCACCAGCAGTGCATAATCTTCCTATCCAAGCTTTATCAGGATTGATCAGACCACAGTACAGTGATCCAAGGCAAGTTAAACAGACTGGACAGGTAACTCAGATGCAAGATAACGATCCAAGTGGGGAATCTGATGATAAGTCACTAAAAGATGTTTTCAAGACTTTTGATCCAACTGCTTCACCATTTTGTTAGCAATTGATTTATTAAGTCTTTTTACGGTTGTGAATATTGCAGTTTTCTGCTGTTTTGTAACTGGTTTACCAATTTGCTTTATTTATTTTTAAATTATAATTATCAACACTTTTCAGCTGCTAATCTCAGAACCACATGCAGTTTCACAGTATGCTATAGTGTTTGCAAAGCTGTGGTATTTTCTATATAATACTTTTCCAATTTCAGGGAGACTAATAATTGACATGTAGAAAAGACCCTCTATCGTGTTAGATCTGATAAAAGCACTTTCATTGTAAATAAGTCATTAAGAATTCAACTCGGAAGACCTGTATATGTGTAAGCTGTGTCTTTGATAATCAACATTTAGATATAATGATTGCCACTTTTGTATGATTGTATAGATTCAAGCAATATTATGTACATTACTGTGAGAGAGACTATTTAAGACAAGGATTGTCTTACTTATCAAGCCAAACCTACTAACTGAAATATACATAAATGAAGTAAAAGGAAAATGTTGATCCTCCTTTTCAGAGCAGTTGATGTAAGGCATTGTTTTTATTCATGCAGTCAATATTCTTAGTGTAAAAGATAACTATCACATATTGAGGAGTTAAAATGTCATATCTTTTTAAAGTATTTTATTCTATACTGTATATAGAAGAAATTGTGAAGTACATAACTAGAAGAACATTACTGTTAAAGTGGAAAATACCTAAGTTGTCTAATACGAAAAAGTTTATTTAATTTCTCATGCATACACAATTCTGAATTAGTGTGATAGCTTACATTTTGGTGTTCATGTATTTCAATGTATTTTTGTATTCAGCTGCTTAATTTGTATTGCTTTTTTTGTATTGATGTAACTGCAGTACTTGTATTCATTGTGTCTTTATGACATTTTTAACAAAAAATTAAAAGTTACAATCAAAGTCTGGTAGTCGCTGTAAAATTGATAAGCCTGCTAAAATACCAGATAGTAGTGAAGAAAGTCTGCAGCAGAAATGGTGATTAAACTTGCTGTATTATACTCAGTTGCCACAAGAACTTCTGTCCCAATTCTGAAGTCGGTTAGCGGACAAAACTCTCATTAATTCCAGAGGGAGTGTTAGCTCAGTCATGGCTTCAGGATCAGACCTTTAGTAAGAGAGAGGGTTGGGGGTTTTGAGGCGGTGGAGATGGTTTATATAAACTAAAAATATCTAGATGGTTACTCAAAATGATGCACTCCATATGGAGTGTCCAGCAGTATCGTGGTTCTCCTTTGAGCACTCATGGAGTAGCAGGCTCAGATCACAGCTGTCCTCACTGTCTCTTTTGTTCCTCTCTTTGGGCTATTTTTGTATATAGTTCAGTTGTTATATAGCTAGCTGGATTTTTTTTAATTATTATTTAAAAAACTAGATTTTGATGCCTTCTCTGCTGCAGGACTCGTGGCTCCAGCCCACTTGGGTTACTCCTTTTCATTATATCTCCTCCTAGCTGGGCTTTTTTTCCCTTTTCCATTTAGCGTGGTGTGACAAAGCTCCAAGTTTGTACTTGTGGGTCCTGCACTTCCTGGCAGATTTAGGGGCCTCAGAAACTCATGTAGGCCTCAGAGTGAGCTCCCTTTCTCAGTATAATTGGCAAGAGTCACCACCTAGTGAGTTACCTTCATCACAGGCCAATATGGAAGATGGAAAAGGCGGGGGAGCCCGGGCCCGCCCTCTACTCCAGACTCTAGTCCAGGGACCCTAATATTATGAGCTAAGATGGCTGACCTTTTATCCACAAAACACAATACAATTCCCTGGGCTACTTCCCCACAGCAGTCCCTGCTTCTTCAAACTCCACTTCACCCTTACCTCAGGGCCTCCTTCCTTCTGGATGATATGTTGTCCACCACTCAGTCTCACCAACAGCACAACTTCCTTCCACAGCTCCGGACACCCACAGCCCACCTGACTAACTGGGAGGTTTTTAACTGGTTTCAGCCAGTCCCTGATTGGCTTCAGGTGTCCCAATCAGGCTAGCTGTTTCTACTCCTTTCTAGAAGGTTCTTAAATGGCCCCAGGTGTCTTGATTGGCCTGGAGTAGCCTTTGTTTGGCTATCCAGGGAACAGGGACCTGCACATCCTGAGACTAATATACCTGCCTTCCAGCTCTCTCTCATATCCTTCTGGTCTGACTCCATCACAGTGGTGTTTGGCCTAGGACATGTCATGGCTGAGAGATCACCTTAATGATGGTCACAGATGACTGTTTTAAGTGTCTGTTGTGCTGATGTGAAAGCAGTATTCCATACAAATGCTATCTTACCTTCATGAACAGAACCCAGAAGACTCAGGAGGGCGATCTGATGATAAATATTACATTTGTGCTATGTGGCGGAGTAAACGTTGCTTATTGGAACTTCACTTTTCAATTAGATTTCCTGATTAATTTCTGAATCTTAATGCTGCATGAATAAAGTAGCACTAATCAAAATGGCACATACTAAATGGATAAAAAGCTGGCTTGCTCCTAGATCTGAAAATAGTTATTAATTCAGAGTTATCAACTAGTGTAGGGGTGAGCAAACGTTTTGGCCCGAGGGCCACATTGGTGTTGCGAAACTGTATGAAGGGCTGGGTGGGGAAAGCTGTGCCTCCCCAAACAGCCTGGCCCCACTCCCTATCTGCCCCCTATCATTCCCACCTCCTGACTGCCCTCCTTAGAACCACCAACCCATCCAACCACCCCTGCTCCCTGACCATCCCCTCTCAGGACCCCCCACCCCTACCACCCCCTGGAATCCCACCCCCATTCAAGCCCCCAACTGTCCCACCTCCTATCCACACCCCTGCTCCCAACAGGCCCTCCTGGGACTCCTATGTCTATCCAACCGCCCCTGTGACCTGTCTCCTGACTACTCCCCAAAGTCCCTGCCCCTTATGCAAACCCCTCCGCCCCCACTCCCCACACCTCTACCATGCTGCTCAGAGTGGCAGGACTGGCAGGACTGGCAAACGTGCCACACAGCCGCGCTGCGAAGGCTGCGGGGGAGAGGAGACCAGTGGGGGCGGGATCAGGGGCTAGCTTCCCCAGCCAGGAGCTCGGGGGCCAGGCAGGACAGTCCTGGCGGCTGGGTGAGGCCCGCGGGCCATAGTTTGCCCACCTCTGAACTAGTGGGATCCTACAAGGATTGGATGTTGACCAATCCTTGTGTCGAAGAAATCTTTTGCATTACTAAAATTTGCCTTTTAAAATAAATTAAATCCCATTTTATTGGTCATTTTTTCTTTCAAACTACTCTTGACAATTTAAGAACATTTTTGTAGCCTTGTCACTTGCACAAAAGGTTTTGACATAGGTAAAATATCTTTCACTGGAATACCTTGCTACCCCTTTACAACACCACATCCACCCTAGGTAAGTATCTAAGGAACACTTCTTTTAAAATAACATAGGTGTTGCTTTTTGTATAGGGGCTGCTTCAGTGCCAGGACTTGCCAGCCTGGGCCTCCAGACTATATATGCTAATGTCACTTATTTGTGAAGGTCTCTCTTGCGCCTGGGCAGCACTTTTAGCTCCTGAGGAGGTAAGTGGCATTATTGTCCCTCCCCATTGCCAATGTCATTTCCTGCAAGACTTAGGGATCAATGACAGAGGCTCCTTCCTACTCCTGGGCAGCACCAGCCATCATGGCTGGTTGTTGAACGGGTTTGGAATTTGGGGCGGGGGCAGGAGATAGCTCTTACTTCTGAGACTATGGATCCTGAACCACAGCTGTAAGGGTGGGTTCACACCCTGCACGTGTTCTGCGAAGTCCGAATTCATCCCTGTCTGGATTTAAAGCTGCTTTGACTCTGTGCCACAGCAGCTTTTTCTTCCATTGAATACAAAAGGCAGCTGCCTCTGCTTCTTCTGAGTCAGGATCTGGCTTTCGCAAACCCTGTTTGAAGGAAGCAAAATAATTACACACAATACACTTGAATAGACAAGGGGGGTTAAAATGTCTTATAGTACAAAGGGGCCTAAACACACCAAGACTAGATCCCCACGTGTGGGAACCAAGTTAACTGGGTTAGCCTGACACCTTTCCTGTCAGTAGAGAGTTAAGGGATGGGAATACACTGAAAGCCAGTCAGCACGGTTTTATGGGAAAGAGGCACTTGACTTATTACAGGGTGACATTCTGATTAACAAGCTGGTACTCTGCAAAATCATTGCTCAGATCAGAAGCAGCTAAATGGTAGATCTGAAAACACAGACGTTAATGGGGAATCAGCTAGTGAGCCCCCCAGGGAGTTATTCTTAGCCCAGTGCAATTCAGTATCTTCATCAATTAATTGGAAGAAAAGAAAATCATTGCTGAAAATAATTGGTAGATGACCAAGATTGCTGGGCTGGTAAATAACGAGGGCAGGTCACTGATACAGAGCAAGCTGGATTGCTTAATAAATGGTGTGTAGCCAGGCAGCATTTGTTTTAATACAGCCAAATGCATAGTCATAATCTAGGAACAAAAAATACCTGTGTCCTGGCAATCAGTGACTGAAAAGGGTTTACAGGCTATTGTAGAACATGCATTCCCAGCATGATGCTGTACGGACAAAAATCAGTGCAATCCTTGTATGTACAGACAGGACAATAGGTAGCAAGTGTAGCGAGGTGATATTGTCTCTGCATACTGCATTGGTGAGACTGTCCAGTGCCGCTCTCCACACTTTGTAAAAGTATCGTTCTGTGCTGGGTAAAAACTTGTTGGTAGGTTAAACCTCATTTAAACTGTTGGGTGCGAATGTGCCCTACATTTGAGGTAGTTATAAGAGACCGTTCCTAAATAAGGCATAGTGGAGTCTACCCAGAAACTAGCAGCACCATGTTGGCAAGGTTCAACTGGATATTGTTTGTTTGGGGGTTTGGGGTTTGTTTGTTTTTGGTGCGGGGGGATGAGAAGCTGGTGTGCAGACAACAAATTGACTCAGAGAAGAAAAGCAAGCAGCAGCCTGTAAGCATGGTGTGTCCCTGGGAGAAGCCAGAGAGAGGTCAGGGATGCTGGCTGAAAGCAGCTTTGGCCTGTAAGATACGAAACGTTTAAATTTTGGTTCATCCTGCATTTGGAAAAGCAGGACTATGTACTTCCTTGTCAATACACAACACTGCATCAAAGAACATACCAGTCTCCATCATAAATTTCTGCTCCCAACTGGAATGTCCCCGGGACTCCAAACTTTGATTAACCAAGTGGGTTTGAAAAGGAGTAACAGTATGTTGGGAAAACAATTCAGAGAAGAGCTGCAAAAACGGATTTATTGTCTGGAAAAAGCACCTTACAATGAGAGACTAAAGGAACTCAACCTATTTGGTTTATCAAAGAGAGACTGAGTCTATATGTACCTAAATGGGAATGATTTCTGTTAGCAGAAGGCTCCTTAACTTGAAGTCAGCAAATTCAAACTGGAAACAAGATGCACATTTTTTAAGAGTGCTGATGATAACTATTGTCACTGAAACATTTTCCCTGGGGATGTGATGGATTCTCCATCACCTGGGGTCCTTATATCAAGACTGGATCTCTTCCTGGAAGATGCACTGTTGCTGAACAAGAAGTTATAAGTTCCTTTTGTTATACAGCAGATCAGGCTAGATAGTCACAATGGTCCCTTCTGGCCTTAATATTTACGACATATAATTTCTGGAAAGTTGTATCAGCAGAGCCTGGTTGAATGAGTGCCTATTTTCTGAGCACGCTCAGTTAAAGATTGCGCTATTAAGTTATTTAAGGTATTTAGTTATTTCTTGCTGTCATTAGGAAGCCCTTGGGAGTTTTAATGGAAACTTAACTGAGCCAAGACGAAGCCTAAGAGACACTTCACTTGTCTCTAAAGTCCCGGCTGAAAATCTGCCTCCACGGCAGTGTTTCTCTTTTGGCCTTCTGCCTTTCTGTCCAAAAGCTAAAGGAAGTCTGATGAACTTACATGGCTTTGCCTATAGATATGGCCCAGTACTTACTGGCCAGTCCTCATCTCAGAGGGCAAGTTGGAAATCGTGACAGTGAAGGTCCATTATTTGGAGGGATGATTCAATACAGTACATACAGGGCAAAAGCAAAGGTTGCAGATCAAAGAAGCAGCTGTCTCCACTGTGAGAGACTTGACCACAATAGTCACACTGTGTGGGAGATTCTAGTTGTGGGTTTGCAGAACACAACAAACCCAGGCTAAGGAACATTTGTGATTCCCCCAGGAAGATAGAACTCCAGTGCAATCAGCTGCCAGGTAGTGTTTGTGTTAGAATTGGTGCCTGGTCATCTTTGAGAGGTACAAACAGATTCCGAATGGGATTTGCAAAGGCTCTTCAGGGAGTGAGTTAAGTGCCCAACTTCCACTGAGATTTGGACACCTAACTACCTTAAAATTCTCTGAAAGTTACAGCTTGAATTCAGAAGTGTTGGGGGTAAAAACAAGAATATATCTGAACATGCCTTCTGAAAGAATCTTGACGTATACCAGTGCACACTTACTTTGATGCACGCGGCCTCTGCTGCCTTCAGGGACTGTAGGACCACTTGAAACAGATTCTGTGCATTGTTCACCAGTAGTTCAGCAGAGCACCTACTCCCTGCTGTTGCTGCTTTTACCCTTAAAATATTTAAAAATGTAAAGAGACAGCATTACGCAACTTACTAAGTGACTACATACTGTCACTCTAGAATCACGGCTGGCTGAGGGCTTCTTGGACCTCGGAAGGTCACAGAACAAGCTGATACATGTGGAAGGAAAGTACTGCCGTACCACTGGCCCTTGCTCATGGAACAGTTTTGACCACAGAAGAGATTTTCAGCTTAAAAAAGGCATTGTAGGGAGAGCAAAAGAATAAAAGCAGGAGCAGTAGTAGCCAGAATGGAGGAGAAGCAAATGCAATGTTCAAACCTGCTGTAGCCTGAATGCCCAACAATACTGCTGCCAGTGCCTAGTTACAGACCCTTCCCCTCAGTCACCCAGCGTGAGTTGGTCCGGGGTGGTCCTTCCGGCCAAAGGGGGACGTAGCCGGTGCACTCAGAGTGTGGGTGATATAAACACTGAGACTGTGGGAAGAAAGGGGGGAGATCTCTCTCAGCTCTATTTAACTAGCACAGAGAGATTCAGGACCCCAGAAAGCCACTAACAGCATGCCACTCATTGGCCAAGAAGTCCAAGGAACACAGGTGCCCAACTCACACTGGGCTTCAGGGTATCAATGGAAAATTAACCATAAGGAGCCAGAGAACCTCCAGGCAGATGCAGCATGGCTGGAAGCCTGAGAGCATGAGAGGGGCCATAAGAGCCTCCTGGGACAAGTAGTGTTAGCTCCAGAGAAAGCTATTCAAACATTAGCTCAGCGCTTATTCTAGGCTAAGCTGAAGCCCAGAGGGGGCTCAGCACTGGCTGCCTGGGAGCAGGATCAGGCTTTCAGACAGACTGCGTTTACCACGGGGCTGTAAGATACAAGAGCGGAACCTTCAGGTCTGCAGAGCAGCCTATAACACTGCATGGGGGGCTCCCTATTGTCTGCTATAGGAGTCGTCTCTATAGACACGCCTCACGCACATGCATTGATTTTAAAGGGACGCTGCTGCGGACTGTGGACCCCACCATGCCACATGCTGAAAAGTGGACGTCGGTGAGGAATCCTCTTGAAGAGAAATGTGGAACTCTTTGAAAATATCCATAGTTCAGAAACAAACGACAAATAGGATGATAGGTATAGTGATCTCAACAGGCCTTTGGTTAAAATGCCTTCTCTCTGCTGACTCAGCAGCAGCAGCAGCCAGTAGCAGGGATCACCTGACCCTAGGATGTGGGAACAAAAATCAAGGGATATGTTGTTTTCAGCTTGTACGAAGGTAAAACAAAGAGGAAAACTCTTCGTGGCAGAGGGAGTCTTCAGCCCAGTAACTAGATGCTTCCCACTGGTGCCATATGCAAATACAAACAAGAAAGATAGTCAGCAGTGTCCTTTAAAATCCCTTCTTGAGGAGCGAACACACACACCAGCCTTGAGAGAGAATCTCCTTTGACCCTGTGGTTTACCTGGAAATAATTCTGAGCTGGTTGCTGATCGTTTGGATTTGCTTGGTGACACACTGCAGTTGGGTTGCACATCTTTCATCTAGGCAGTTCTTTGCAATTAGGTGACCAAATCTAACAAACACTTGCCCATTGGAAGCCATTTGACTAGCACAGGCAATGAGCTGCTCTTGGGTCTAAAAATAAATCAAAAGACATTGGAAGGGATGGGGGGTGTTTGCTATAAAATGGATGTAAAATCTATTGTTGCCTTATTAGTGCTCCTGCATGTTAGCACAACGGAACCTTTATCAGAGCCTGGCTGAGGACTCTGATTGCCCGCTGTGTCGGTTTTGATGATGTCACATGCATGTATCAACTCCCACGGGGCACAGCTGGGCCCTCACAACAGAAACACCCACAAACTTCCTGGTGCCCCTTCTGTGAGGCCTGGGGTGGGGATATTAATGGACAAACAAACATCATCAAGACACCCTGTGGGGATGGTTCAGAGGCTGATGGAGAAAACAGGACAGTTTTAAAGTGCTTTCAACATCCGAATTGCAGCCGCTGCAGCAACAGTTCATGGCTCATTCTGCCACTTCTAACCTACTCTGTGAAGCTACATTGGGAACTGTTTGATATGCCAACTCCATCAAAGAACAGGAGTTGCAAATAGCCTTTGGACCCCAAACTGCAGCAGCCAGCAGGCCTGTGAGGAGAAGAGGGAGGGTAACAGTTCTGAGAGCCAATAAATAGATTGAAATAGCAGGAGAAAGGGGTTGAATAATCTTCCTTGCCTTTCTCTCCTCCTTTTTGGAGGAAACTATTCAGAACATTGCAGATACTCACAATAAAACTATTACACTGGTTTTAAATTAAACGGCCATTGAGTCTTCCCAGGGGCGGTGCGGGGGGGCAGACAGGGGGGTGTACACAGGCACTAGTGGATTCCTGTGGCAGGAGTTAGTGCGTGGTCAGCCTTGTCATGAGAACTCCCCATTTCTGACTTACTGAGGCCTGGTGCTCTCTCTACAATGTGGCTCAGACATTTGTGATCACCACAGATGGGTGCCTGGGGGACTGAGCTGGCCCTGGTTACTGAGCAAAGTATTTCCTCCCATCCTATAACAACACTGGCAATACCGTTATTGGTCCCTTCCTCTTTAGAAACTGTGCCATGTGAGACATCCCGGTGGCCATTTCCTTGGTGACTTGGGACATTTTTTTGCTGTCATCCTGCCATTGTCCAGCGTCCTCTGGCACAGCCGCCAGAGCAGCTCCCTCACCCTGCTCACAGCTAGTGGAGTGGGAGTCGTTGGGAGAGTCACTCAGGAGCTGTGAAGACAGTGAGAGAGATTCACCTCAGACAACCAGCCTTCCCTTTGACCATCTCTGCATGCCTGACAATGGCAAAGTGCAGTCACAAAGAGGGCTGAGACAGTCCCTTTTTGGCAGAAATACTTTTTTAATGTAGGAGGCCGGTCTCTTGAATTTTTACACACACACATTCTTGGGCTTGTTCCATGGCCTTATTCCTTGAGCCATTTCTGCTAAGCAACATGGCCTAGAGCCATCCCACCCAGTAAGCCAAGCCTCAGTCCTTGCTTCCCACTGGACTGACTCCCTTTAAACCCATATGTCCCTTTAAACAATCTCCTTATATTATCCCCTGACTTGCACCCCAAAGACCATCCTCACTGGAGCTGACAGTTCTAGGGCAGGCAGTTGTGAGCTAAAACAATTTCATCTTGTTTCTCTTGACATGTGTGAACGCCTGCTGCGATTGAAAGCAATAGTTTTCAGAAGCCAAAAATGGTAACAGAATCTCCCACCACTGCCTGACGAACGCATCGTATTGGCTTCACTAAAAGCAAGATGTTCGGGTGGTTTAGAAGCATTACCGCTCAGGTTCCATTCAATCCTCCCTCCTACCCAAACATCCGCAAACACTCAGCAGGGCGCTTGGTGGAATATTGCAGTACAAGAGAAAATGAGAGTTGATTAGCGAGTTTAGGGGGTAGCAGGTGTAACTGAAAGAAACCCTGCCACAGAGAGAGCTGCACAGAGCGTTCCCACAGCTGGAAAGGATGAGCCGCAGGAATCCCACAGCTGTGCCCAGCCACCAGACTCTCCTTTTGTTGTATCCACAAAGGCTGAAGATTGGAAGATTTATGCAAATTATGTCCAAATTTACATGTTTTGCAGAAATGGCAGCAAGCGTCCCACTTACCAGCATAGCAAGACTACAGCATGGAGCAAGCTCCAGGGCGCAGGATTCTCTGGGTGCGTTTATTTCACTGAAATTCAAACCGCTATTACTCAAACTATGCACAGCACCCAGCAGCCCTTTGTGAAGCCTAACGGAAATCTAGTCAGCTCTGCAAGACCTTCCGTATTCTTCACTTTCACGCTTCAGCCCTAACTTGGCACCTGAGTGGCTTGTTCCAGCACTCTCAGGAGTCCTTCCAGCCAGCTCTCAAAGTCAATGGAAAGAAACCAGTGATTTTAAGGGCACAGCATCAGCCTCATATTGCAGGGCTGATGAAACTGTACTTGGCCCCAAGCTAATTCTATCTTCCTGGGCAGAGATTTTAAAAGCGGCTGCTGGGAGTGGGGCTCCCAGCCCCCGCAGACATTCAGTGCGACACATGTGCCTAACTCCCTTCAGCCCCTTTGAAATACCTAGTGCCCCCCCCCTTTTTTTCTTTCTTATTACTTGACACAAAGAGAAAAATATACAAGTGGAGCTTTTGCTCTGGTAAATTCAGGCCCTCTCTTCCCCACACCCCCACTTCCCTCAAGAAAAAAAACAGTCTGATCTGTACCACTGAGGTCGCCTCCAATTTCATTCTGCAAATCTGCATGTTCTCATTCTATGTTCTGTGCTCTCAGTAGGCATCCCTGTGCAGTTCAAACGATCTGGCTATTTCAACTGGAGAAGAATGTGCTAGCCACTCACTTGCCTCATTAACTCAGTGACTGTGGTGCTACTATACCTAGGTAATCTTGAGCCTTGCTATAAGGAAAATTACTGCATGTAGTTCTGCTACTCATAGGATATGGAAGCAACATGGGCAGTGAGCAAGGGAGGAAGATTGTTCTGTGCAGCTACAACTCTAAGCCATTGCATAATTTGATTTTAAAAAAAAACTAAAGCAATTTGAAATGATCTAGACATGGGACTGTTGGACACACAGTGAAATGCAGTTGGCACTGTTTAGCGATTACACAGTTTAGAGATAAATAGCTAAGATCTACTATACCATGATTTCAAATGCATCCCTTGCAGCTAAGCCTTTCGATTCACTCATGGTAGGCCAGGGGTCCGCTGACTTGGCTTGGTGTATGTGATTCTGGAGTTTGGTGCTGGGTATCTTGGCACGGGAGAGCTCTGCTTTGCCATGACATTGGTTTGCAAGAGCACGTGACTCGCTGTTTTGTAAGCACTGCTTAACGAGCTCCAAGGTGGCTTTATCCATGTCCTTCACTGACTGAAGCTGCGTTACTACACAGTGAGCTTTAGCAGACCACTCCCATGCAATGTAGTCTAGCTGCACCAGATCCTTGTCCTGCTGGCTTGGAAGCTGCTCACCAGCTCTTCTTAGCAGCTCAGCAGTAAGGAGGAGAAGGTGGTCTGTCAGGGAGAGCAGACTTTCCCGCATTTTTAGATGAGCTTTGTTCTCCAAAGCATCTTCTATGATGGTTTTGACCAGCTGGACATTTGTCATTATCTGACCTGCCTGTTTAGCCATCACTCGGTCACCTCCCTGGGCACGCGCAGGAGGCCAGGCCAGTCTGAGGATGTTTCGGATGACCCTTGTGTACTCCCGATTGGTGCTGGTCAGGAGGAGCAGAAGTGCTTTCACTCTAAGAGCAAGCTCTCGTCGGAGCAGCTCAGCACGAATGGACAAGTTTGTAGCAGGTACTGCAGAGACAGACAGAATATCCACCACTTGCAGCAGAGCTTCAGTTAGTACCTTTACCTCCTCCCGGAGTGCTAGGATGTCACGCTGTACACTACGTTCAGCACAGGCAAGATAGGACAGCCGGGCTGCCTCCTGTATTCTCAAAGAGCTCTCGGATACAGCCGCCAGGACATCCCTCAAGCAAAGCTTGTGCTTCATTGTATTCCTTAATTCACCTAAGAACAAAACATCTCGTCCTATGAGCTGATCCACAGCACTCAGGAGCACCTGTATGCTGACAGACCAGAGAAGACAGATCTCCTGGAGATGGTCCTGATGAGAATAGAAGCGGTCAGAAGACAGCGCCTTTTCAAGTAAATGCTTTGTATTAGTCTGAGCCCTTGTGAACTTTGCTTGGATCCGTATAAACCTTTCCTGAATCTTAGGATCTACTGTGAGCTCCTCTTCACAATCTGTACGTGCAACATCAGCCGCTAGCTGAACAACTGTTGCTAAAGTTTGCATTATCTCATCCAAAGTTTGTTTGCTCTTCAGAAAGTCAGCTGGAGCTACCGTGAAGAATAACTGCTGGACTAGACTGTACCAAGAGCCTGCCACAGCCACCAGGCACTGGTTAGTTTCACAAATCTTCTCTGATAACAAAACAGCTAGTGAAAGAAGTCTATCTGCTCTGGAAACTGGGTTTGGACCTATCTCCCTAGCTAAGCTAATAATAGATGGTGTTAACAGAACTATCTTTCTGTAGTGAGTCAGCTTTTCCAGCAGTGGTGACTTGACAATTGGTAAGGCTTCCTGAGCTGCATCTACACAACAGTTGGAAAGTTCAAGTAAACCAAAGCAAGCAGTGTTGACAGCAGTAATGTCATGTTTCTTTGTTGCAGTGATGAGTTCATTGATTACAGGATGTAAATCCACTCTTTCCGGGTATAAGGTACCTGCTCTTGGAAGCATTTCAAGAGGAGAGGTGGCTGACAAAAGCTGTTCACTTAAAAATTCTTCCACTAATTCAGTATTCTTAGCGCTTTGTTTTATGACATCTGGTGGTATCAGCTCCACGTCGTCCTGGGCTGAAAAGCAATGCAGCTCTTTTGGAATGTCAAGGCTCCGAATTTGTTCCCGAAGTGGACTAAGAATATCTGGATGGTTAGACTCATCAAGACCCTCTCTGACATTTTGAGTGGAGTCCATCAGATGCTTTACTCTCTCTGAAAATGCGTTTCTAGTTTGTAGACAAGAGATGCCTCCTAAACAGTGGCTAGTAGCAGTTCTCACTTCCAGAACAGAGATTTCCAATTGCTTCACTAAAGCTAACAAACCATTCTTGAAAATGGGATCTCTGACTTTATCCACAAATCTGTTAGTGACTTGGATCACGCGAGCAGCTTGGCCGGTCATGTGAGTAGCATGCCATGAAAACCTTCCAGAGTTCTGACTTTCTAGCTCTTGTTCACAACCGTCTCTGTGATCAGCCATTTCCTGAATAGACAGATCGAGAAATTCAGGCAAGTTGATTGTTTCATCAACACACGCTAACAAGCTTTCTGTTGTCCAAGCCCATCTTTGATAGAAGGTTTGTAGTTCTTCCTGGGTGTTAATCTTATTAGGATCTTTGCTCATTTCCATAAGGAGTAGAGGCACTATGGCAAGGAGTCTATTTAAACGGTCTATACAGTCTTCAATTTCTTTAATGATTTTGAGGTTGGTGCAACTGGCCAGAACAAAATTTACTACTCTGAATATCTGATGAGCATGACTGAAGAAGGCAGTAATAAGAGGCTGAAGTTTTCTTAGAAATCCATCCTCTCCTGCGGGAGAATATTGCCCAGTAGTAGGTGCCAGTGCAGCCTCCATTAACCTTTTCAGGGGTGCGTTAATGTCTGTGAAAGTGTCCAGAATCTGACACAAAACAGCAGTGAGCACAGTTTGATCAAGAATCTCCACCTCAACTCTCATTGCATGATGTTTCTCTTCTAGGCTGCGTTCTAGCTGGCTTTGTGCTGGCCATTCCTCTATTATGCTTCCATGGTTGGAAATGCTTTTCCTGAGCATTAGGAGATGATGGCAGTGCTTTATCAGCTGCAGCTTAATACTTGGTCTTGATGAGTTAGCTAAAAGCATGCAGTGGAAGACCACTGTTTCCACAAGAAAACTGAATTCGCCCTCAGCTAGGTGAGCAGGGTTTGGGTTGGACAGGAGGCCCAGCAGCTGGTGCAGGTACTGGGAAAAGAGCCCATTTATCTCCAGTAGCTCCTTATTTCTGGTGGTGTTTGCCAGCAAGGAAATCAGTTCCTTTACGGTGCTATCCACCAAATTGAAAATGTAGTTTTTGGAATCATTCACTTGTTGGTCCTGGGGGTGCTTCAGGTGACTGTGCTTTGCAGCATGCAACATCGGGACACACTTCCTAAGGATCTGCAGCGTCTGGGCCAAATACTTCTGAGGAGGAGAATCTCGGAGCTCTTGGATGCGTCTTTCTGTCAAATTGTTCAGCAAGAGCAAGGACTCTGAAAAGTCATGGAAAGCAGCCAGCAGGGCTGATATGTCTCCTGCGAACTCGAGTGCCGTCAGGCAATCCCGAAGCCAATGTGCAGCCTGGATAATCCTTGTCACTACTGCATCATCTTCAAGCTGGAAGATCTAGTTGATAAATCAGAACAAAGATCACAAAAAAGGAACCATTGAACATTTCCTAAGAGCTATATTTTGTTTTTGCTAGGAACGTACTTGTCATTTTCAACTCGTTGGCTTTGTTTTTAAAATGCCTGTGCGCATTGATAACATCTCTCTAGGTGAATCTGAAAATAAAAGTGCTGCTGGTGAGTGATACTGGATCGATAGTGCTGAAACCTGAGGGTACAGAACTCTCGTGACATTACAAAAACTCCCACAGAGCATGTCAGTGCTTCACGAGTAGTGGTGATCACAGCGTCTCCATGCTATTGAAAGCAAGGGAAGCGTTACTAACCACATTTTGCACAAGAGGAAATTGGGGCAGAGAGAGGTTAAGTGACTTGTCCAAGGTCACACCAGAAATCTCTCAACTCTGTGTTGTGCCTGAACCACAACCCGAAACAACTTCTCTTCCTTGGCTTTTATACCTCTTTATGTAGAGAGACATGGAGCAAAGTTCTCGTATTTTCAGTTGGTTTGGAAACAAAGGTTAAAAGCAATAAGATGATTCAACTGTATTACTGCTAGCAGGGTGACCCTAAACCCTCAAACAACTGGGCACCAAATTTTGCTCTTAGTTCTGGCTGGGAACAGGGTACAGCGTAACTGAAGGGCTAGCACACTGGATCAAGACCTATCCCTGGCCTAGTCCCTGACTTGCTGGGGCGAATCACTTCACCTCATCAACTCAGCTGTAGGATGGAGGTACCAACATGGTCCTTCTTTCGTAGAGTGCTCTGAGGTTTGCAGTGAAAAGGACCATATAAGAGCTACAACATACTCTGTATGTGGTGAGTCAGCAGCCACCAGCACAGCGAGGCTCTCACTCATGTAACATGACAGTCCCACCTCCAAACAGCTTGTAATTTAAGGGCTTCTCTACACTGAGGCTTAGAAAGTGGCCAGCTGGGAGGTACCTCTAGGGTTAAGGCTAGGTTTAGGGTGCACTAGCCTTCCATGCACTAACTGGCCATATGGTCCCTGCTCCATGCATTAAAAACTCGCTCGTAAGCACTACTGCAGAACTTCTGGTGCACTCAGCCAGTTAGTGCACTGTAGGTTTACTCTGCACCGCTTGCCCCACGCTCACTCTCTGTGTAGACAAGCTCTCCATACCCACCCATATTATGGGGGTACTAGCAGTGCCGTGCCTCCCAACAGCAGGCGAGGCTATTTATTATTTCGCCGACGCCTAGCATTGTCAGTTTTGACTGGACGTATTCCTGGTGGTTTCATCACACAGCCTAATCTTTAATTCCTGGAGACTCCAAACCAATCCTGATGATTTGGCAACCCTACTGACTTGCCCAGCTGCTGATCTTCCTTCCCCACCACCACCTGGTTCTCCACACACACCCCACTCTGGGAAACATGGGCCTAGGGAATTAGCCACTGTACAGATCTCCTCCCCTGAGAAGGCAGAGCTGCTGGGAGGGAATGAAGGATTAAAGGAGGAGTGTGTTTATAGCATGCAAATGACACAGCTGCATTACACTCACCTTTACAGTCTCCATTAAGACTCTCTTTGCAGAGTCAATCAGTTCCTCCTGATGACTCTGAACATCTGGCTGAATATGGAGTTTCTGGGCCACCAGTAAGATGCTCTTCCCAGACACGAGGAGAGATTCGGCAGCAGGCACCATCTCCCCAGCCAGCAGGTCATCATTGTACTCATGAGCAACCCTGACGGAAGGATGCTGATCTCAGGTACACAAGGTCACACAGAGGCTTTCAATGAAAGGTGTTGCTGTAAGCCAGCACCAGCATGGGACTGGGAATGCTGACTCCAGGGAGGAGCCAGACACCCTGAACAGGTGCAGGATACAACCGGCTCCTAAATGAACAGAACTCCATGGAGGGTAAGCAGATGTCAGTCAAGGGAAGAGGGGGTGGTGTTGTGCTTTGTCCTAATTAAATGATCTGGTTTTTAAACTGCAGTCACTTGTAAGACAGTCACATAAGCGTGTGGTTGGGGGTAGAATGGACCCTCTGTTCAATCCCAGTAAAAGGGGAACCCCTCCACCTTGCCTGTACCCCATCCCATACTAATTCTGTTCCCCTGCCTCTACTAGGTGGTCAAACAACCATGAAGGTATCTTTGTGGCTAGTAAAGGTAGGGCAAGAAATTACAGCTGTACTTCAGGAGAGGAGTTAAAAATCAGAGACATCATCCAGAAAAGCAACAGACTAGAGTTGAGCAACAATACAGACACAGAGAGAAATTAAAAACTAGAATACCCATATCCCAGCGTGTGAGGCACTTTAAATCAAAACGAAGGGAACCAGAATGCCTGGAACAAATGGATAAATTAAGAGAACAATGGTCTATTGGTGTCCCTGTCTGCTCTACCTATAATACATGTACGTACCTACACACACATATACGGAAATTCATTTTGCCCTCTTTAAAATTTAGTATTACCTTCTTGCAGCATGAGCAAGTTCTTCAGTAGTTTTGGCTAATTCTTTGGCAGCTTTTTCTAAATCAGCTAGGCTCTCGTTATCCACCCCTTCCAACTCGGCTGCAATCATTAAATGACAAAGTTGAGCTGCCATGGATGAAATAATTCTTTCAATGGTTTTGTTGGGGGTTATAGCCCTGATGTCATACAGATAAAAAGGTTCCATTGCTTCTCAGCTACAAACAGAAGATACACAATTAAAGATTCATCTCCACAATACAGTAATATTAATGAACAACTCTGTACCTTCCAGCCAAACATCTCAAAGAACACTGGGAACGTTAATGAATTTAGCCTCACAACGCCCTTGCATTATCCTCAATTTTGCTGCAAACTGTTTCTACAATCAAAGTTGGGGTGTGCACCCTGGTTAATACAGGGAAGAGAGGCCAGTTAGCCATAGGCTGCACCTGGAGGGGATCTATGACACAGTGAGGCTGAATTAGGGATGAAGCTCACCTGGGCAGGGGTTGGGGGGTGTCTATAAAGCCAGGAGCTGACAGCAGAGAGGGCCGCAGTGAAGAAGCCACAGACACACTCCCTGGTATGAAGGGGAGAGCAAGAGCCTCCTACATGAATGTGGGGAGCAGTCAGGGCTGGGAGAGGAAAGACCTAAGCTGCAGGAGGAATGTCCCTGGATTAGAAGCCATTGTAGAGAGCAGGCATGGGTTTCCCTACAAGCTGCAGTGGCATGCTAGAGGTAGCCTATCTGTGGACTCCCCGGGATGGTTTGGAAGGAGACAGATAACACCCCAGGATCGGAGGAGGGTCTTGATGGTGACTTGACCAGAGGGTTAAGCCACAAAGAGGAAAGTGCTGCAGCTCCTGGAGCATGAGGCCACGGAGTGAGTGATGGGACAATGGGTTGAACAGCCACAGGCAGTGGCATCAGACCATGTGATGAGCTGATCCCCAGATGGGCCACGTGGATGTGCCAGGGTGGTATGAGACCCCCACTTCCCCTCTATTGCAGCATGGCTCTGGTATGTGGCATAATGAAATGTTTGGGGGTCTGAAGCATGCCTGTGACATCAGTAGCCATTTACACCAGGAGTGAACTTGGCCCAGTGTGTTACATCAGCTCCACATTAGTGAAAATGGCTCAGATGAAACAAGAGTCAACTTGCTCCACCGCTAAAACTACTGTACAAACATAAACCCAACCAACCCTTTGAGTTTGTACTATTTCCCCTTGATCAGTTTTCACTTTCCTGGGCTGCTGCACTTCCTACTGCCAGACAAGTCTAGAAGCAGAAAAGATCAGACACTTCACAACTGCTCCTGCAATCTGACACAGGCGTGCCAAAACGCTTGTGGGAAAACCCTAGCTAAGCTTGGGAGAGCTCCAGCTTAATTCTGCAGCCCCAGGTTTCCTCTCCAATCTTCTCATTACAAAACACCCAAATCATGCTACTGCATGGCAGTGAAATGCTCCAGCAACTGGCCAGAGTTAGAGTTTGCACTAAGAGCCTTACAGTTATTCATCACCTGCCTGTCTCATGGTTTCAGACCACCTCAAACTCATCTCCAAAACTATACTCATTAATTTTACATACACTGGTTGCACACAGGCAAGCATTTGCACATGTTAATTGGATAGTTAGATGTTCATCTACCCAGTCTGTATGTGCAAAGGTTAGTTTTGAATGCAGCTGTACATGATCATTTTAAAAAGATCTATTGAATCTTCCATTTTAAACAGACAATATTCAGAATGTATCAACCCTTTCCCCTAAAAAAAAAAATCTGTAACAGTACTATATATGCCTTAAATAACTGAATAGCAAAGTAAAATTTACAGGAGGATTAAATATAATTTTTAAAATAAACAACGTGTGGTATGGAGAATGTGTTGTCACCTCTGTCCACTGCAGACTCTAATGTTGATGATCTAGCTTTTTATTGCTTCATTGTCACATAAAACCTGACTGTGTGACAATGAAGCAATAAAAAAGTAATTAGTGTGTTTTATTTTAGTAACACTATTACAGTGGTGATCGACAGTCTTCTTGATAGTGCTCTCTGTGATGTACCATATACTATATAGTTAAAATGTTTTTAATACAGCTTAGTGCAATTTTACTTTGCTTATCTCAGGTGATCTTATCATTTGAACAGCTTTCCGCTGTAAATTATAAATACAAGAAAGCTATGACAATGGCAAGAACCACATCAAGTACAATACCCACCTGAAAGCACACTCTAAAATTAGACACCTGTGAGATCTTATTGTTGTTATCCTGCCACACAACTCATAACTCGTAATAGAAAAACTTCAATGTCACTTTACCTTGTGCTGAAATGTGTTTCCACTGGTTTTCCACCTGCAGTTTAATTAAGGTGATAAGCTAAAATTCAATACATGGTGTACACTTGTTTACAAGTAACAAGAAGCTAGCATTGCTGTGTGGTCTCATAGCTACCGGCAGTCAGCTGATGGAGGTGCTGACATCAGAAGCAGTAGTGTTAACTAGCCCTCCTACCGATTTTAAGCACGGAGCCAGTAGAAACTCCACAGCCCCCAGCAATGATCACAGTGCTGTGACATCTGATGAAGTGGGTCTTAGCCCACGAAAGCTTATGATCCCTAAGATCTGTTAGTCTAAAAGATGCTACAAGACTCTCTAGTGCTGTGCCAGTAAGCTGCTTGGGTGGAGAAATCTCTCAGCTACTTGTTCTCATTTCCTGTGAAAGAACCATGTTTCTAAATGCATGGGGAACAATTTATAAATGCAACCCAATTCCTATTGTAGCTGATGTGAAAAATGAAGCAGGCAACCTGTAATGACCTGTAACCAGCCCTGGCCTGGGGGAATTTGTGCCAGCACCTGTGTCCAGGAAGAAGGTGGCGCGTCCTGTGGGTTGATGGCTGCCTATCTGCAGAGGCATTCCCAGGCCAGTCCTGAGGCAAGGCTCTGTCCGAGCTGTGCACAATCCCAGACCAGGCCACACCACCTCACAGCAGCCAGCGTTGGGCTGAACTCAGACAAGGCCAGGGTTTCTTTTCTCTTTTTCTTTCCTTTTTAGTTGACCCTTGACTACAGGCGAGCGAGTGGCCTGTTTCCACACACCCCTGCCATACTTGGCTGGTGCATTCACACATTTAGGAGTTGGGTCTTCATTCACTAAAGTCTCCTGGGGAACAACAGTCAGTGACCTTTTGAACTAGGGTCTCTGTTGTAGGGGAAAATTTGGGGCTTGCACAAAAAAAAGGCAGGGCTGGACACTGCTGGGATAATTTTGTGTGGCACTCTGACTCCATCAATCAGTGGGCAGGCACTATCCTAATCACACCCGGTGTCTGGGGCTATCAAACCGAAGAGCCTGGCTTCACCGCCCCCAAGAAGCAATTGTTTAGATTGGGGGTTTGTACGTATACATAGTGAGGAAATAAGTCCATATATTTTCAAACCTTTCAGCTGTTCAGTATATTTTGAAACCTTCTAACAAGTTTTCAGGCTGTTCCTGAGAGAGAGAAATTGGTTTGGTGTTGTGTGTGTATGCCCTTTTTAACAGTTTATTTCAAGATACAGCTACTACCCTGGTCAGGGATATGTTAATTGTTGGGAATCTATTTAATGGGTTGGGGGAGCACCTTACCTCAGAGACAGATCTGATAAGGGCAAGAGGAGCAGCTGGGGAGGAGATATCAGGACAAGGGCACATGGTGATTTGGAAGCTCCTTCAGCATCGTCTCCAGATGAATCTTAACAGGAGTATCCCGGTACCCAGGGTATCCCATACTCTTTTCTTCCTTAGAAACAGCGATGCTAGTTGAGCACAGTGACAGTTTGGTAGACTCAAGTATCCGGTATTTGCCCAGACCTTTCCCAGTTCTCTTTCTAACCTTTCTTAGTAGGAATATCAGGTAAGCAACTATTCCTTAATAAATTGTGTTTTTTGTATTCCATCTCACAGTGGGCTTTTGTCTGCAGGTGGCCAGGATATCCTATGAGTGGGAGAGCTTTATGCTTATAGATAAGCGGAAAGTATGGGGCACAGTGACTGTGCTACATTTGAAGTAGTATTTATTTTTACGGTTTCTTCAAATTTTTGCATTCCTGAACTTCCGCTCTCTTTCTGAGCTCTCCGATGGCCAGAGAGCATGAGAGAGAACACTACATATGGGAGCAACACCATGTGCCAACCTCGGCAGGTCCCCGCCCCCTTCCTGCCACAGTCCCTGGGCGCGCTGAGCGTCTCCTCACTTCTCCCCTCAGTCGACTTGAGGGGGGACTGGGGGGGGCTCACAACCGCCTCTTCTGAGCACCCTCGGGCGGAGCCTGCGGCCGCTCCCCCGCCTGGCAGGTGCCGCTGGGCGCGGGGGGGGGGTCCCACGTACTGGCTGGAGACCCGGTTCCCTTCGGCCTCCCCCGCAGCTTGGCGCGAGGCCTCTCCCCTTCCCGCCTCCGCCGGCTCCCTGCCGCGAGGCGACACGTGGTTACCATGGTAACCCCGCCCGCCTGAGGAGAGGGGCACTGTCCCACGGGCTGGGGGACCTGCGGCTTCCCACCCACAAGCCTCCCCCGGCCACTGCGTCACTTCCGGCCGAGAGGCCAGGAGTAAAACCCTTCCGGAACCGGCGCGTAGCCGCAGCGCGCGCGGGTCGAGGGGGGGGGGAACAGCTCACGCGCCGCAGCGACACTCCCCCCAAGCGCGCGCGCGCGCGCGCGCTGCTGACGTACCCCGCCTCTGGGCGCGGCCTTGGTGCCTCACCCCCCCTCTCCCGGGCACTTTGTACAGCGCCGAGCACAGCCGGGTCCCGCCGGCGCCCTAGTCTCCGAGCGGCGTCCGCCTCCGCTTCTCCCCTCGTCCTCAGCCCTGAGCAAGGCTGGGGGGTGTCGCCTCCCCCGCGGTCAGCGGCACACGGCGGGGCTCTGAGCCTGAGCCAGGCGGGAAGTGCCGCCAGCCGCGGGACCGCGGTGGAGAAACGCAGCGGCGGAGGGGTCAGGGGAGCCCCGGGGCTGGGCCCTGGGCCTAGGCCCGCCCCGACGTGTGAGCTCAGCCGTGGATCACGGGGAGGAGCCGGCCAGCGGCATGGAAGAGGCGCCGCGGCGGGGAGCCAGGGCTGGGCCGGCTGCTCCAGAACGGCTCCCTCGCCCGTGAGCCGGGCCGTGTGGACGCACCTTGGGGTGCTGCGGGTGCCGAGGGCATGAGGAGGCCGAGAGGATCCCCGGGCGGCCCTGGCTCTCCCTGATCCCTGGGACCATGTAGGGGGCACTGCAGCTTGCAGGCGAGGCGGAAGGGTTAGAGACCTGCCCTGAGGAGACTGACCCACGTCCATTGCGGTAGAAGGGAGCGAGCTGGGGACCGGGACAGGCCCGTGCATCCCTATGGGCTTGCAGAGGGATCTTCCTGAGCGGATTATAACCTTGAGCCTGGAGGCGTCTGGCCGAGAGAAATGCCTTGCTGCGCTAGTTTCTTTGCTTGAATCCAGCAGCTTAGGTGGCAACAGGGGTTGAGGAGACACGTTTTAATTAGCTGCAAACCACGCTGCCTCCAAGCTTGCGCTTTAAGTTGCTAGGCTCTGATGGGACGATGTACACGTTTGTGGTACGCGATGAAAACAGCAGCATCTATGCTGAAGTGTCCAAAATACTCCTGTCCACCGGACAATGGAAGAGGCTGAAAAGAGACAACCCCCGGTTTAACCTGATGCTGGGGGAGAGGAACAGACTGCCCTTTGGGAGACTGGGTAAGAGAAACAGCAGCACTGGTAGGACAAGGCCAAGAAGCAACACAGCAAGGCAGTTGGTTTTTATCAGTCTGTGTTCAATGCAACATGCTAATACGTGTTTGTGTGGAGTGGGCCGGAACCTGAGCTTTTTATTGTTTAATCACTAGTGTGAAGTGATTTGTTTCCGTTACAGGATGTTGTCTGGTGTTTGTGGGGATGTATATTTAGATGCTTTTGTATGCTGGAAAATGTAAACTAATCTGTAACTAGTGTGTGCTGCAGAGTGTAGATTTGGGTGTTGTCTACTGCAAAAAGGGAGGGACTTGGCCAATTGGCATGGCAGCAGCAGTAGCAGAGAGTTTGCCTTTGGGAAGTACAACAGCATGGCTGAAGAGAGATCATGGTGATGGATCTTATATTTTAACAAAGGCTAACTTTTTTAAAAATAGCATTTTTATTATCTAAAGATTAACTTACCCAATTGTAGAAATTTAGTTTGTTGGGGCTGTATTAACATTTCTGGTCACACATGTGTTGCATTTAGTTTTTACGGTTGGGTTCCATTATAACGTGGAATCTAATTAGAGGAATTTTAGAATGGCTGTCTGCTTGTAGCAGTATCTTGTATTGGAAAACAGGAACAAAGGAATGCTTTGAATCAGAGATCTCAGCAACATGATGCTATATTATGAGATATCTGCAGTTTTCAGCTGGAGACTAGGGATTTTTCTTTCAACCACTATTTTAAATTGAAATGTCATAATATTTATGAAATTAAATTGCTATTTGAAATATTACCTAGTCTGATATGGAGAGCAAGGCCAACTGGCTTTCACAAAATGTAACCCGCCTTTCTTGAATGATTTCAGGCCCCACCCTACCCCCCACCACAGCCCCCAAAGTGTGAAAGGATGGAAACCCTCATTCTGCTTTATCTTTAATCCTCACGTGTTCCCTTTTCCAGGAAGTCCTCTGACTCTTAAAGAAATAGCCAACATTTCTTTATCTTGAGGTATTTTTCACCTTTATGAACTTCCATAAGTGGTATCGTTTGGTGAAAACTTCTTCTCCCTTTTCTGAGATCTTGAGGGTGGGATTTGGGATTGTGATTGACTCAAACATGGCTCAAGGGGGGAAAAAACATAACGTAATTCTCTCTGCTTGTATGACAAATCTATGCCCATAGTTTATCATTCAGCTTCTCGTATGATCACAAGTTTTCTCACAGGAGAAAATGAGTTCTGCTTAGTTGTGGGAGGGAAGTAATTTAATAATAATACAGTGGTATCACACAGCATATCCCATTTTATTTTGTATAGCCTAATGCAAAAAAGATGAGTCATTTGTAAAGGAGGGACACTGGGAAATTCTCTAAGTGGCGCTAAGATGCGGGTTGATCAGTTTTTAGATCCTCTTATAAATTAGATTTGGGCAGATTGTTATGGAAGTTTGTCCCTTTGTCATTCCTATTGGAGTTAATTTATGATTCTGCATGAATTTATTTTGAAATTAGCCCAATGAACAGAGGAATGACTCATTGTAAAACTTCTGTGTGGAATTTGGCACAGTTGCCTGCTTCTCTTCAGGAGATTGTCAGAATTGAATTAAGCCAGCCAGGATGTATTCAGATACAAGTATCTTCCTCTCAGAAGGTCAGGTTCATCCAAGGCTGCCCTTTGTGTTTGCTAACAGCACCAGAAGAATCCTGCAACACTCTGCAGAAAACCTTGCCTGGGATGAAAAAGAACTAAGGGATTGACTCAGTGAAGACGGCTAAAACAGGGCTGTGTAAGCACTGGGGAAATTGAAAGACTCAAACTTCTCACTTTGGTGTGAACCAAAGAAATAAAGGTCCTTAAACACTTCTCATTTAGAACTGACTATTCAGAGTCTATCGATGTGGAACTCAGCGGTGCTCCTTTGGAAAACTTTCTCTACTTTTTCTTGAGCGGGCAACAGCTCTGTGCTTGCTTTGTTCAGTGCCCAGGCTCACGTATTCCATTCATTAACTTGAGAGGCAGGAAAATAAACGTGATGGAAATTGATCTGGGGACGTAATAGCTCTGTGATAGGCTCTCCTCGGCCCCCAAGTCCATGTGATTTGGCCCTGCAGGTCTAGAAATGGACATGCTAAGAGATGAAGGTGGGGGGCCTGTGGGAGAGCTGCTCCTCACTCCCTCAGGCTCACATCCACTGGGAAGTGTAGGGCTCTTTTGTTGTTTGAAAGTGGATTGTTGTTTGCTTTTATTTAACCCGTCCTTAGTGGTGACTGAAAGCGCAGAAAGCTGCACTGTTACTCTGTAAGCTGGTGCAACACATCTACAGTGGTTGCAAATTGATAAGCTTTTAAAGCTGTTTACAAAATTATCATAGGAGATTTACCAACCTGGGGACAAAATGTATACACCCACCCTTTACCATGAGGGCTTGTGGCAAGGTCTCAGCTAATTATAGTTACTGTCTAAACTCCCCTTGAGTGGGGCAATTAGAATTGTGCTCGGCTGATCCTACAGGCTTATTGGTAACACAAGTTAAAAATATATGATTTACCAAACTAGAATCTGTAACCTGACGGTGTCCCATTTTAAAAAGAAATGGGGACTGATGCATGGTGTTTCATACTGGGAGTCGTACACCTGGTAGGACATATTACTATGTTTCACCAGCACAGGCCCCCAAAATGACAATTTTAAATACAGGAGGGGGAGAGGGATTTTTACAAATGTGAAGAAAATGTTGAAATTGCCAAAATAGTTGAAGTTAACTTTGATTGCATAGCTATAGAATTGAGCTAGGAGAATGCAGCAAAGTTGAGGCTGTAGGCTCATGTAGGCTATTACCAGACTCACGTGGTGGATGGTTTATTTTTAACCAGTTTGTCTCATTTGCTGTGTTTTTTCTCTGAGAGTTCAGTTGTTAATGCAGTGCTCGCAGTAAATCGTTATTTTATTCTTGCCAGCCACATTTCTAGAGGAGCTATTTGTTTTGCAGTCATATGGCTAGACCTCTCCTTGTCCCTTGCCCCCACTCCCATTCTCCCTCCCCCACTCCCAAAAACTCTCAGGGAGCAAATTCCACAAGCCTCTTGCAGATTTCCCATAGACTAGGGTTTGTCACTTCTTCCTCTCTAGATCCCAGGGGATCTTCTGACAGTAACGGGCATCTGCATGGATGTCCTTTGTATCTGCACCAGCTCAAGGCCCCTCTTCCCCTCTCTTACAGCCTAGCATTTCTGCCAGGGACCCATGCTACTGCCCATAGAACTTCCTTCCCCTCCTGAAGGGGGTCATTCCCTAGCACAGAAGGAGTGTTCCACTGAAAAGTAATTACCTACATGGAGAGAAGATATCAGATAGTAAAGGGCTCTTTAATATAGCAGGCAAAGGCTGAAACTAGCCAGAATCAGAGTGGAAATGAGGCACAAATTAGTAAGTGATGGTAATTAACCATGGTACAATTTACCAAGGCAAGTGGTAGATTTTTAGTTATCTGGAGTCTTGAAATTAAGATTGGTCTGTCTACAAATATGTTCTAGCTCCACCACAAATCACTGAGCTGGATGCAGGAATCAGTGGATGAAATTCTCTGGCCTTTGTTAAGCAGGAGGTCAGACTGGATGATCTCAAAGGTCCCTTCTGGCCTTAAAACGACGTGGGAGAGGGAGGGAAATTATGGCAGACCTAGGCTGCATTCACTCTTGTACAGGATCCCTAGGGAGATGGAAGAATGATGAGAACAGATGCAGTGTCATTGCTGATCCTGTGGAGAGCCTTCTTCCGGGAAGAGCAATGTACAGAAGTTGAGAGATCTGCATGTGCTTGGTGAAAAGGATCTGCCCCATTGCAATGAAATATGTTTCCTGGCTGCCGCCAGGAGGATTATTCTAAACTGGAATCTCTCTTTCATTTCAGTAAATCGGGACAGTTCCCTAATCCTTTAAGAATGTGGGGCTATATTCCTGAAATAGCTCCTGCGTCTGTTCCCTAACAGTAGGACTGGTTCCCCTTGCCATAACATTCCCTCCAGCATTTTGCTGTGTATTTTTCTGTCCCCCCACTCCTCACCACTTTTTGCCCATATCTGTTTTTTTTAATTGAAGGATCTTAACATGCGTATGTATAAATATAGTGGCAAAAAAGAACACTAGAATAACCTCTTCTATTATTAACACAATAAAATGTGCATAATGGATTCCTCTTTCCTTTAAAGAAAATACAGTAATAAGATTAGGCCATAATATCCAGTTCTTCCAATACTAGCTCCTATTGAATGACTATCCAACAGAGCCAATATCCCTGGCATTCACTTTTCCTTTTAAAGCCTGTCTAGCTGGAGTGTGCCTCTGGATTGTCGTTGAATTATCTACCCGCCCCACCCCTTCCCAGTCTCTCCTCATCCATCCACCTGGTTTGGGTGCCGTTTCTGTTCAGGACAATCTCTAAATTTGTGGAGTAACTCAGGCTGGACTTAGGGGCAAACCCTTAGCCCAGTCTGATCGGGTGTGCTTTGTGGGTGGAATCCGTGTCCTCCTCCCCACCCCTACAGAACCAGTTTGGAGTCTGTTCCAGTCCAGTGGCTACTAGCCCTGAAATAACAGCCCCTTCCCCACAGGATTGGGTTGGGGGAAGATGGAAGTGTCTGTGGAGCAGCCAATCCTATGCTTCTGCTCCTAGTCCCTACGCTCTGTCCTAGGGAGCTCATGCAGAGCAGGCCACTGCCAATGGGTGGCCTGCTGTCTGTCGGGCCACCCAGAATCCAGCCCTTGCCCCTTCAGATGATTCTTCTTTTTCTGAATCAAATAGAAAAGCTGCCAACAGAGAGCGGTCTTCAGTGCAGGGAGCCTCTCTTCAGCTGTACCTGCTGTGTGTAGGGCACTCCTTGAGTCACGGTGACAGGGCAGCGATGGGGAAAGGGCACACTTCCACCGAATCTGGGCATTTTCAATATTTCAGCTTTGTTCTGAGCTCTCAGGCTGGCTCTCATGCTAGGAGAGGAGTCGGGCGTCTGTGGGCTTTTGAGGATGAGTTCAGCCACCTGAGAAGGACTTTTGGCTGGGTTGTTTCTTGTGAGAGAGGGGACAAGTTTAGAAGCTGGGGTGGGCGATTAGATTCTTACACGGTCTCTTTTGTAGATTGTAAACTGTTCAGGACAGACTGTTGGCTACCCTGTGTTTGTACAGTGTCTCTCAGAATGAGGCCCTATCCTCGGTTGGTCTATAGGCGTTGCCCTAATAAACATGATGGATTAATAATGTGTAGCCACTTAGTGACAGTTTGATACTGGTCCTGCCTTTGACCCTGGTCATTGTTAGTCACCCCTTTACTTCTAGCCAAGAAAAATAAAACAAGGTTGCCTAGCCAATAAATGAGATTCTGCACGTTTCTTAGAAGTAACCATTTAACATTTAATTGTCAAGACACACAAGGTAGAGCTGTTGCATTGTTTCTTGAGTCCAAATGTTCCAAGGGTGTCCGTCCATCCATCCGTCCTGTCCTGCACCGATCTGTGGCCAGGAGAGGATAATGCTGGCAGATACTTGTCTGGCTGGTGAACTCAGGCAACTAAGGATTTTTAGACACTCTAAGCAAATAACACATCGCTACTCTCTGTTGTAAGGACAAGATGGGGTCATATTGAGGGAAGGTTTGGTTCGTTAGAGATACTTGGGTCATAGACCTCTTTATGGAATACCACGTACATATGAGTGACAACCAGCAGTAGAATATGGAAGTATATGAGGTATATATGACTTGCCACCACAAATAGTAAAACCTAACTTAGAATGGTTGTGCCTAAGGAGCACTTCATGATGCAACCTGGGACAAGATCAGCATCACATGGTTGTCTGGGGTACTGTATAACAGAGAAGTCTATTTTTTCTCTTTTTTCCTAGGACTCCTTAACAAATTGTTCTCCCCTTTTCTCTTGTAGGTCATGAACCTGGACTTGTGCAGCTGGTAAATTACTACAGGGGAGCTGACAAGCTTTGTCGCAAAGCTTCCTTAGTGAAGTAAGGATTCCATCGAAACTTTTTAGTGTGTTTGTTTTTCTAATGCAACTAAATATTAAGTGTGTTTTGTATGATGCTTGAGAAAAAGCACTAAAATTTGTCTTTAAAGGCCTTCTGTTCAGGGGCCCCCAGCAATCTTCAGAACCTGTATCTGCTTTTTATCTTCACGGTCATTTGTGGGCCCAAATAGCATTTAAGTTTCTAGATTCTGGACCTTATTTTTATGGGCAAGCAGCATTTGTATGTGTAGTTCTGTTATGCAGCACCATTTGCAAGTGCGAATGTCAAGTTGGGAACGCAAGAGCAGTAGATACTGTTTCCTAAAATGTGGACCTAAAGAAACAACCACTACACCATTATCTGTTTCTCCTGGCAGATATATTTTTAAAACTTGCTTCCAATCTCCTATTTCTGTTGATCTTTTTTATAGAGACTAGCAGTACTAATGTGCCTCTAGTTAACCAGATATTTTGGTCAAGTGAATGCCAGGAGACATCTTTTTCAAAAGACATGACTCAGAGACGGAGTTTCATCATAATCAGCAATGCTAGTGTCTACTGCAAGGAGGGTGCATGTGCATCTATTTGTTAAAGAGATGGAATATTGAGTTAGTTTATTAAAATATAGACTTGGGACTGAACGCTGCTTCTGTTAGAGCATGTTAATTTCAAAGTTCCTGGTCTGCTCAAACTGTTTAAGACATCACTATTATACAATAAGAGAGAGGCTGCAGGGCCTACAATAACTTATATAATGTAAAGTATCATTCTGTAGCCCGCCCATCGTAGTCATTTGTGTACAAGGTGCACCTTGGGCCTGCATGGTTTACATTCCTTAAAAATTCCCCTCTAGAAATCCTAGGCCTTTCTATGTAGATATGATGTTAACAATCACCCAGTGCCAGAGAGTGGATTACTTAAGACCATTCATTGAGACTCACAAAATTATTTCTATATAGCTTGTACTTTGTGGTCAGTGCCTGTCTTTTCTAAAGCTGTAGCTGACTTTCCCTCTTCCCAGGAGTTACCAACACTTCAAATTGCTCAAAAATCCCCTGTGACTCTGAATAAAACCATTCTGACACAGGACCTGATCCAAATCCCACTGAAGTCAATGGGAAATTTCCCTTTAATATCAATGGGTTTGGTTTGGATACATAGCTCCCATTTGGAGAAAACTACTTCTCTGAATAGGCTAATTCACCATTCTGATTACTTCATCTTTCCTGATCAAGTTTCATTGTGCAGCCACTTTTGCAGGGACTTCTGTGTTAAGACGCAAGATTCCCAATGAAAAGTCTTTGTTTTCTCAGAAAGATTTGTGTGGATAATGTGCAATATCTAGCCATATGGAAACATTTTTTATTTATTATTTCAGAATATTTAACTCCAGTTCATGATAAAAGTCAAAAATACTAAAAACAAAATAGAAAGATCTAGGTCAATTATGTGTAACAATGTTTATTTAGAAAGATGAGTGCTCAAAAACACCTTTAGGACAGAGGAATTTACGCAAATCTCAATCTTATAGTATTACGATATTTGCTGGTTTTTAAAAAATATTTTGTTCTACTGTTTGTTCCTCTAGCAGCTTTAAAGAGAAGACTATTTTCAGCAAGTTAATAGAAATATATACAGTACAGTATTATTGTTGAATATGCATTCACCATATTCACTAGCAGGAAAAAGGCTCATGTTAATGATAACCTGCATTTAATAAGTATAAATTATTTTGGGAGCTGGCATGTTTTAGGATTAGCAAGGCTAATGGGCTGGTTTATCTTCTCCACTTAGGCTAATCAAGACGAGCCCTGAGTTATCAGAATCCTGCACCTGGTTCCCAGAATCATATATGATTTATCCAACTAACCTGAAGACTCCAGTGGCTCCAGCGCAGAATGGAATTCGCCATCTTATAAACAACTCCAGGACGGATGAAAGGGAAGTGTTCCTGGCCTCCTACAACAAGAGGAAGGAGAATGGGGAGGGGAACGTGTGGATAGCCAAATCCTCGGCCGGTGCCAAAGGTTTGTGTCCTGCTGAGATGCTCCAACTCTTTTCTGTTCTTGTTTGATTTTTTTTTTGTTATTTAAAAAAAATAGAAGGATGATGATTTTCCCTGCATCATGTCTAGCCATGGTTGCAATATGCCTGTTCTCGGCACCTGCTGAGGCATTTTATGATCTCCTCTCTGCTCCTAGGGAACTATCAATACTGATTAAAAGTACAAACCTTCACACTCTGTCTGATATTTCTTGGTGAATAAGTGACCAGCAATGGCCTACCCTGATGCCATAAACACCCAGTACTGCTCCCCTACAGTAGCGTGACCAAACAGCAAATGTGAAAAATCGGGACAGGTGGGGGATAATAGGAGCCTATATAAGAAAAAGACCCCAAAATCGGGATATCTATTCACTTTACCCAGCAGAGCTCTTTGTGTGGGGAAGACCCCAGCAAGAGACAAGGCACCAGAGTTGTGTCTGTAACAAAGCCAGTGCAACATGGGGTGCGGGCAGAGAGCCTGAATGGGGATGAGGGAATGTGGGGGGCAGGAGGAGAGTGGTGGGGGTGGAAGTTTGGGAGGGAAGAGCGTGGGAGTAGGGAAGGGTACAGGGAAAATAAGAGTTATGGAGAGGATAGATGATCATGGGGCAGGTGGAGGACAGGAGACTGGGGAGAATATGAGTGGAACTGGAAGGAAGGCAGGATAGCGATAGGGTTTGTTGTACTGCCATGGGCTGAGTTGGGAGGAAATAAACATTACTCTCTGATGTCTTTTCTAAGCTGAACAGGGTGATGATTCCTCTTTATTCAGTCTTGGACCACAACTTGCTCCAAAAAATGACATTGATTACACAGCAGAGCATCTAAAAGTAACTGTCAAAATTATTTGAAGTGTTAGAGGGCATGTCCTATAAGAGGAGACTGGATAAGATGAAAAAGAGACCTAAATATCTAAAGAGGATTTCTTTTTAGAGTTACAGGATTACATAAGATGAAAAGTAATGTTTTAAAGCAGGGGGCGGGGAGAAGGGACTGTCCTGCAGACATTTACATGCATAATCTAACTCATGCATGTAGCGCTTCTGCACTCAGTGTGACTACATCTGAGTAAAGGTATTCAGGTGTGCAGAGGAGAGCAGTCAGGCAATGGAATAATTACCATCAGGAAGTATGATTGCTAGAAGTATTTAAAAATTAACTGGATTCAACACAAAAAGTCTAGAGATCAGACTAGGTTACCCTGGAGGTCAAATCAGGGATCATGTCTCTAACTACATGATGATGATGTTTTCCTGTGATTTTTTTTTGTGGCAGGTTTGTATGTATTGGAAGTTTCCCTGATAAGTCTGTTGTAGAGTTGAAGTTCTCATCTCTCTGCTCCATAGAGATGTCTTAATCAGTCTTTACTATAAATTGGAATGGTATATTGCGTCTGAGAAAAGTTACCGGAAACACACCAAAAGTACATGATAAACACCTTTTTAATTGGTCTTGTGGAAAAATTCTGTGTGGTAGTTAAAAATCTTGAGGAAAAACAGTAGAAGCCACAAAACACAAATTTCAGACAAGACTCAACCACACAGACAATCTGGACTCTTAAGTACATAGATGTCACAAGATCAAAATGTGTATTTTCAACCGTAACTCTTTTTTAGCTGAAACTTTTTCCTTTGTCTTGAAGCCTAGACATCTCTGAGTATCTAAGGGAATGTCTTTATTAGCCAGAAAAGTTTTTACCTCCATATTTTCAAACATGGTCATAATGCCATGTCCCTGCTGCAGTAAGAGACCCAATAACATGTCATTACATATATTTTGGTGTACTTCAAAATCATTTAAAAAAATAATTTCCATTGATAATAACTTGCTTTATTTTACCTTTGTTTTTTTCGTGTTAGGTGAAGGAATTCTTATTTCTTCAGAGGCTACTGAACTTCTGAACTTTATAGACGATCAAGGACAAGTGCATGTGATTCAGAAATACCTTGAAAAGCCTATGCTGTTAGAGCCAGGCCATCGCAAGTTTGATATTAGGTAACGTTTTCTATTGATTGCCTGTCAATTCTTAGTCAAAAAGATTAGAGAAAATGTATCGGGGTGAGTGAAATGTTGTTAATAAATCTGATTACATGCATTTGATTATGTGCATATGCTGGCTTAAAATCCCTGAAACCCTATTTACTGTTCTTCTAATTTTCAGAAGCTGGGTTCTAGTGGATCACCAATATAATATCTACCTCTACAGAGAAGGCGTTCTGCGGACCTCTTCAGAACCATACAATAGTGCTAATTTCCAAGACAAAACCTGCCATTTGACCAATCACTGCATACAAAAGGAATATTCTAAAAACTATGGGAAGTATGAAGAAGGGAACGAAATGTTTTTTGAGGAGTTTAATCAGTATCTGATGAGTTCTTTGAACATTACACTGGAAAGTAGCCTGTTATTGCAGATCAAACAAATAATAAGGTAACTTGTTGATCATTATTTGTTACAGTAATGCCTAGAGGCACCAACCAGAACTGGGTACCCCCTGTGGTAGGGACTGTACATTCACACAGTAAGGGACAGACCTTGCTCCAAAGAGCTCAGACTAAATCGACAAGACAGACAAAAGTCTCCTTATCCCCATGTTACCCTCTGAGCCTCAGTTCCTTGTCTGTATGTGACTTGCCCGAGGTCACATAGGAAGTGTGGGACAAAGCAGGAAATTGACCCTATGGGTTTGTCTAGTCTAAGAAATTTCCACAAGGTGAATGGAGCTATTTTTGTTTCTTGTTCAACTTATTCATATATGTACATATATTTAAAGAAATAGGTAAGCCAAAATTCACCAAAGTTTCCACTAATTTCAGGTACATGCATGAGACAAGTGGGGCCTGATTTTCAGAGGTGCTGAGCATTCATAACTCAAACAGACTTCATTAGGAGCTACCGGTGTTCAGAACTTCCGTTAATAGGGTGGAGATGATACAAAGAACTAACGAAGATTTTGTTAGTTTACTCAGTGCTCCATCCTGTGTACTGAATGAAGCAGGATCCTGTGAGGAAAATGTGATCATGTTAATTACAGACTGTATTGTAGAATCATAGAATATCAGGGTTGGAAGGGACCGAAGGAGGTCATCTAATCCAACCCCCTGCTCAAAGCAGGACCAACCCCAACTAAATCATCCCAGCCAGGGCTTTGTCAATCTGGGCCTTAAAATCCTCTAAGGATGGAGATTCCACCACCTCACTAGGTAACCCATTCCAGTGCTTCACCACTCTCCTGGTGAAAACGTTTTTTCCAATATCCAACCTAGACCTCTCCCACTGCAACTTGAGATCATTGCTCCTTATTCTGTCATCTGCCACCACTGAGAACAGTCTAGATCCATCCTCTTTGGAACCTCCCTTCAGATACTTGAATGCTACTATCAAATCTCCTCTCATGCTTCTCTTCTGCAAACTAATCAAGCCCAGTTCCCTCAGCTTCTCCTCATAAGTCATGTGCCCCAGCCCCCTAATCATTTTCATTGCCCTCCACTGGACTTTCTCCCTCCACAGCCTTTCTGTAGTGGGAGGCCCAAAACTGGACACACTGCCTCACCAGTGCCGAATAGAGGGGAATAATCACTTCCCTCGATCTGCTGGCAACGCTCCTGCTGATGCAGCCCAATATGCCGTTTGCCTTCTTGGCAACAAGGGCACACTGCTGACTCGTATCCAGCTTCTCATGCACTGTAATCCCCAGCTCCTTTTCTGCAGAACTGCTGCTTAGCTGGTAGGTCCTCATCTTGTAGCAGTGCATGGGATTCTTCCGTCCTAAGTGCAGAACTCTGCACTTGTCCTTGTTGAACCTCATCAAATTTCTTTTAGCCCAATCCTCCAATTTGTCTAGGTCACTCTGGACCCTATCCCTACCTTCCAGTGTATCTACCTCTCCCCCCAGCTTAGTGTCACCTGCAAACTTGCTGAGGGTGCAATCCATTCCATCATCCAGATCATTAATGAACATGTTGAACAAAACCAGCCCCAGGACCGACCCCTGGGGCACTCTGCTAGATACCGGCTGCCAACTGGACATCGAGCCATTGATCACTACCCGTTGAGTCCAATGATCTAGTTAGCTTTCTGTCCACCTTATAGTTCATTCATCCAATGCATACTTTTTTAACTTGCTGGCAAGAATACTGTGGGAGACCCTATAAAAAGCTTTGCTAAAGTCAAGGTACATCATGTCCACTGTTTCCCCCATATCCACAGAGCCAGTTATCTATCATAGAAGGCAGTCAGGTTGATCAGGCATGACTTGCCCTTGGTGAATCCATGTTGACTGTTCCTGATCATATGCACAGGAGGGCTGAATGAGAGTTGCATGGGCAACCTTAATACAGTATTGGCATTTCCTAACTTTTGAGGGTTTCACATTTCAAACGGAGTGTCCTTTTGACTAGTTTTTTTTAAATGGATGTAATGTTGGTTTATTGGTGGATTCCTCTGGTTAGATCATTGCTGCTCCCAGGTTATTCCATAATTTGCTCAAGATGTGGCGGCTTGCCCCTTTCTCCAGAGAAGCTGGTCCTGGGCTGAATAGACCCAATTCCTAAGCCTGTGTGTTCTCAGAGGAACAAAGATACAACAGAGGGGTTGGGATGATGTCATAGCTGGGAAGGAAAGTCATTCCACTAGAAGCAGAAGGCTGTACTGTGATCTCAGACACTTGTGAAACATTTTAGATTAAAAAATCAATACTATTTAGAATGCTCCAGTAATGTGCTAGGAATAAGGATGCAGGCTCATTCTAACATTCTATTTAAACCCATTCCCTCAGAAATAATAGGAGCTATTTCAAGACATTCCTCTCGGTATGGTTTCCTGTTACAAGAAGTTGATTCCTGTCCTTCAGCTGCTGAACCATGGCTTGACATTCCATCGCGAGCTGACCTTTCTAGGCACCTGCTCAAGCGGATAATCAGCGGAGCTCTTTCAAACTGCTGCATTTCTGTGGGCTGGTTCACCCTTCACTCTATTTCAGTGCTCTTACGACTTGTGAAGCCATGTGTTACATGCTTGGGTTGGATTCAGTATGACTTGGCACAGAGGTGCGAGTCTGTAGCCCAGCAGCTGGAGCAGGATCTGCAGTGCTTTCTGCATTTGTTCCATCCCATGGGGAGAGGAAATGCACAGAGCTGGATCTCCAAACTTGTTCACGTGCTGTCCTTGCACAGTGCTACCACATGAATCCTAGGGAGCTGAAATCTTGGTAGGAGCTGTGAATACCTCTTGCACAGCCCCCTGCCAACACACTCCCCTTTTATACACCAGACTCATACCAATCCACTGCTCTGAGAGCCTCTGCTGACTCTAGGTACTAGCTGGCTGGAATGTCTCTGCAGCTGTGAGGTACAGTAGAAAGGAACAAGGTAGATAATAGGCACTTCCCCCATCCTGACTCTTTGTGCTGTTCAGGTGGCACAAAGGGGCTAGAATCTGGCCCTAACTTTCCTTGGTTGGGGAAGCTCTCAATGGTACCGAGCTGTCATAGTCCACTCCTGAGCCAACTGCCCCTCCCTGCAGCATTGGGGTGGGCAGAGCGTAGCTTTGCTCTCCTGGTTCTCAGTTGGTGTGTGATCTCGTGTCCCTAGGCAGCTCTAATGTGAGAACTGGGGGAGCTGTGGCTTGTGGATCAGGGAGCTGTAACTGGCCCCCTCAGAATTAATTTATTTCCTAAACTGGGGGCATTGCTCTAGAGTAGTGGTTCCCAAACTTTAACAACCTGTACATAAGAATGGCTGTACTGGGTCAGACCAAAGATCCGTCCAGCCCAGTATCCTATCGGCCAACAGTGGCCAATGCCAGGTGCCCCGGAGTGAGTGAACCTAACGGGTAATGATCAAGTGATTCCTCTCCTGCTATCCATCACCCCCCTCTGACAAACAGAGGCTAGGGACACCATTCCTTACCCAGCCTGGCTAATAGCCATTAATGGACTTAACCTCCATGAATTTATCCAGTTCTCTCTTAAACCCTGTTATAGTCCTAGCTTTCACAGCCTCCTCAGGCAAGGAGTTCCACAGGTTGACTGTGTGCTGTGTGAAGAATTTCCTTTTACTTGTTTTAAACCTGCTGCCCATTAATTTCATTTGGTGGCTCCTAGTTCTTACATTATGGGAACAAGTAAATAACCTGTGAACCACTTTCACTAAAATGTCAAATCTCATGAACCCCCTCTTAAAAATGAATATTTCCAGGGATTTTCTTCTTTATCTGAGTATAAATTATAAAAACACTGATCTTGGAAATAAAGTTTCTTTTTGTGACATGCTCATTACACACTATTTATTTATCATTACAGTATTTTTATTAATGATGAAAATTGCAACACTCTCTTCCAAGATCTCACTTTCATGACTTGTATTACTTTGAATAAGTCTGTTTATAAGACAAGGCTCCTGTGTTTCATCAAGAACTATCAGAGGTGAAACAGCATGAATGTACTTAAGAAGTCAACTCAAAGAGTTCCTCCTACACAAGCATTCAGGTCTTGAGCAGTCTAGGCAAACACACGTTACAACAAAGCTTAAATATGTTCTTCATAATAATTTTAAAAACAACACTAGCTGCCTATTTAATTTTAAAAACAGCAAAAAGTATCCACCTCCTTTTCAATTTTTTATAAGCAATCTTGAAGTTTAAATCTCCTCAGTGGAAGAGATTTGCTTGCTTTGATCTGCTTAGCTCTTGGAAGTCCAGGGGCTGACAGCCCTGTGCAGCCGCTGCGGTCCCTAGGGACAACTCTGTCCGCCATTAGGGAATTTTTTCCCATGAACCCCCTGTAACATTTTTGCAAACCCCAGGGGTTCACGAATCCGAGTTTGGGAACCACTGCTCTAGAGGAGCACTTGAGCCAGCGTGTGATATTGCATCAGGCATGCTTCTCCACCAGCTGATGCAGCTAGTCCTGGTCCTACAAATCCTGGCTCAAACAAGTTGCCTTGGAGAGGAGCAAAGTGGAAGTCATTTGGACTGCTTAACTGGTAAGAGTTTACAGCAGGGGTGGCCAACCTGTAGCTCTGGACCCACATGTAGCTCTTCAGAAGTTGATATGCGGCTCCTTGTCTAGGCACCGACTCTGGGGCTGGAGCTACAGGCACCAACTTTCCAATGTGCTGGGGAGTGCCCACTGTTCAACCCCTGGCTCTGCCACAGGACCTGCCCCCACTCCACTCCTTCCTGCCCCCTCCCCTGAGCCTGCTGTGCCCTCATTCCTTCCCCCCATCGAGCCCCCTGCACACCACAAAACAGATGATTGGGAGGGAGGGGGAGGCTCTGATTGGCAGGGACGCTGGTGGGTGGGAGGTGGGAGGGTGGAGCTGATTGGTGAGGGGCTGCTGATGTACAAGAGCCACAGTAATACAATGTACATTGGTAAATTTTGGTGGCTCAGGTTGGCCACTGCTGGTTTACAGTATTGGCTCTAGTTTATGTTGCATACATTGGACCCTGCTTCATTCAGACTTAATGTAAACTTTAATTAGAGTTATGGCAATTGAACACCACCCCCCTCATTGATGTTAGTTGGAGCCCGCTGCATCACTGACTTATGCCACACTTACATATATGCTTTTGCTTTGCCTTGATGAAAATCCAGACCGCTTATCATGTGCACAATGTTTATTCTTTAGTCAATAAATCCAGGTGGGTAAGTACATATGTTTGTATTCTCTACACTCAATAGTTTGTCAAAGTGCTCTGCGTGGTGAATAATAATCATGACTATCTGCTTGAAAGAGAAATCCTGTTGTAATGGATAAAGTTTGTTAATTAGGTCATACCCATGTTGCTGGGAGGTTAGTCTTGCATGTCTAGTCTCCATAGTCGTTCTCTTGTTCTAAAAGCAAAAAACAAGAGAGTATTTCTCGGGCTCATGATTAGTATTTTGTTGCTGTGCCTCACTCTTTGAACAGATTTTGGCTTTATGCCATTCTGTGTCATTGGAGAACACAGAAAATGTGTTGAGTGTCACAGGAACACATTGAGCCGCTTCAGAGTTGATAGGTTTTGTAAAGAGTTGTTTTAAAATCTTCTTTGTGCTCTTGTGCAGGTCTCTTTTTCTAAAGCCTGTGGTGTTAGGAAGTGTCCCTGCCACATTCAGTCCTGGTCCAACTCTCAATAAAAATCAGTGCTAAGGCTTCAATGGAGTTTGGTTCAGGCCTTTAGTTAGCGCAAACATATATTTTTGCATGAGTCAGATTTTTTTTAGTATCTTTTTTTTTATTATTTTTGGCTGGGCACAATAGCAACAAGTAGTAATAGTATGAGGAACAAGTCTTTCCTGATCCACTGTTTCCATTTGCTTTTCCCACTGCACTGTGCCCTTCTGATTGCTGTGCTGTGTGTCTGCTCCAGGAATCTAGAATTACTGCTCTTTAAATATTTACAGCTGCTAAGTCAGATTTTGCATTTTTTCCTTTCGCAGAAGCTGCCTTATGTGTATAGAGCCTGCAATCAGCACCAAACACCTTCACTACCAGAGTTTCCAGCTCTTCGGCTTTGACTTCATGGTAGACGAGGAACTGAAGGTCTGGCTAATCGAAGTCAATGGGGCCCCTGCCTGTGCCCAGTGAGCATCCTCTTCCTGTAATAAAATATCTCCCATGTACCAGCGGCATGGCACACCTGGTCTCTTGTTGCTGTAGTTCTGAAGAAGGTGTTCGCTTTCCTCTCTGCCTGGTGGAAAGCTGTTGTTCCTGAAACTGAGACCAGATACTTGCCTCCAACACATGGCCTGCTGCTCCCTAAGCATAGTGGTCTAGGTGACCCTGCCTTGAATACACTCCAGAAGGAGGTCCCTTGCTGTTGTGTGGGGCTGGAGAAAGATCCCCCTGGCTGTAGTGCTGCAGTAGCTACAAGCACATGGCACCTCAGAGTTAATGCCTCTGTGCCAGAAGGCATGTTTCTGCTCAGCTGAATTTCTGTAACTTACATTCTTTCTCAGCAGGAACTTGTTGTTATCCCTCTCTCCAAGGCCAGCAGCAACATAGTCAGGGGAGGGCCTTACTGGAAGAGGCCCTTGGTACCGGTGGTTTTTCCCCAGCAATAGTGTGGACCACTCCTGGACTTGAGCAGCAGAGCTTTTTTTCATATGACAAGTATCTAGCTCCAGTTTCAATCTGTGAATGAAAACTCTTTGTGAAAATGTAAATGGAATTGAGAAGAGGGGTTTTTTTGGTTCTTTTTATGCCTGTGGAAAACAGGTAAAAATTGTGGAATTGAAGATTAGTGGGGGAAGGGGAATGGGCAGTCTCACTGGTGATTGAGGGTTGTGGCTAGTGGGTGGTACTGACTTTCAAGTTAGGTCAACATAGATACAGCTCTCAGACGTGTGAAAAATCTACACCCTTGAGCACCACAGCTCTGCACACCTAGCCCCAGGTGTAGAGACAGGTAAGTCAATGGAAGATGGCCTCTGTTGACCTAGCTACCATTGCTTGTGGAGGTGGAGTTTCCACATCAACATAAAAACTCCTTCCATCACTACATGAAGCACATGCATTGTAGCTGTGCCGCAGTGTCATAGTCTAGATGTGGCATAAATCTAGGAACTTCTGGAAGGTTGGCAGAGCATCTGATAACCTGGCTTTATAGAAAAGCTGGCTAGCTAATCCTAATTTTCAGCTTTACCAGCCTTGTGTGTAGTGTGCAGTAGATGGTTGTTTCTTTATCCTCTTTATACATCTTAAGTTGGACATATACCAAGTATCAGTGCATGAAATCAGTAAATTCTAATCACTGCATTCATAGTATTGACCAGCAGCTTTCACACCTGTTATAGCTGAAATGAGAAACAATCAATTGAATGAATTGAAATAATGAGAACAGATTATTCTTCTAAAGCAAAACATTAACATTGTGAAATGGAAAGATAGAAAGCATTTGTGCTTCTCTAACTGTGCAGAAAATCAGTTTCTTCAGACTCTTCAAGAGCAAATGTACCATTGAATGAAATTTTGTCTATTAAGTATCAGAGAAGAACACTGATGAATATGATCCTGGAAGTGAGACTTTTTTGATGTTGTCACCAAAAGGTATGGGCAGTGATCATTTAAATCTCTGTCCCAGGCCTTCCAGCAGCTCTTCATCATTAGTTCCGTTCAGGAGCAATTTCTCCTTTTCTGACAGCCAATAAATAGCATACAACAATTGATCATTGTGCATTAAAAACATCCTAAAATGCAAATACTTTAACTTGATAAGAGGGCAGGATGTTTCCTTCATGCCAATGATAGAAATCACCTTCAGTGGTGCACAACATAAGCACTTCACTTAAATTCTGACACACTGAATTCCTTTATTGAGCATGTGCCAGAGGAACATCACGACCAGTTTAAAGGCACTATTTAAGAGGGTCAGCTTCTAGCAAAGACATTTGCTCCAGGCCTCCTTAGACGTGGCAGACACTGCAGAATGGCTTGTATCCACTGCAGTGGTCATGAAAAGACTGTCTTGGCTGCAGATATTGGGCTTTCTGAGAGAGGTTCAGAGAGCCATTGAAGAAGTCCCCTTTGAAGGTTGTAAACTCTTTGTGGACTTGACAGATGCTTCTCTACACAATTTAAGTAAGTCTAGAGCCTCACTGAGATCTCTTGGAATTTATACTACTGAAAATAAGAGGAGATATAATAGGTCTCTATCACTGGCCATCTGAACCTCCGACCAAGATACTTGTAAAGAAACCTCCGTCAACTACCATTACATCTTCCCAGCCATTCACTTGTTCTAAACAGTAGTGCTGGTGGCTTGGTCAATATTCTCAAGCATCCAGTCAATGGGTATTTAAAGCTGCAAAGAAAAAAACAAATATTGGGTCCATGTGGGTGAAGATGCTGTCCAAGAAAGGGCGAAAATATGGGAGAGAAATCTTTGTCATTTGCTTGAATTGAGCATAAAAAATGAGAATTTTCACAGATGCAGTCATCCTAAACTTTTTCTGTACAGTGTGGGCATTCAGCACACTGCTTATACTTCACTGAGAAAGAAGTAAGGCCCAACACAGTTCTAGTGCTTGTTGTGGTTCAAATCTTCTTCCACAGCCACCATCGTTCTCCTGATTGGTTGAAAAAGGAGGATGGATGCAATTGTAGTGGAACAGTCAGGAAGATTGTATCTCTACTTGTACATCCAACTCCTAAAAGGGTTGGAACATGAACATGAGGAGAACATTGATCAAAAGATAGCTTGGCTTCTGCACCACAAGGGCTCTAAAAGGAGGCACTAAACTTACAAAAGCAATTGAGGATGGTTTTGAAAGGACTTGACAGATAACAGGTGGCTGACACTACTGTCACGGTATCCAGGGAAATTTGGTTTGACCTGATTTAACAAAGAATTGCAACCACATGAGGACCAGATTTTAAAATGATTCAGAAGAACTTCAGAATCAGTCATGCTGTCTAAGCAATAGACAGATCTCAAACACAAGGGCACAGGTGGAGCGCAGAACAGGAAGAAGTGCCTGAATCAGGCTAGTTGGAATATAATCATGAGTTCCTACCTTGTAGCATTGTAAGTTGAAGATCCAGAATTCTACCCCAGATCTGTTTGTGAAAGAGGATTTGTTCCATAGTTCATTGCATCAAAATGGTGGAAAAAACTGTAGAAACAAAATCACAGATGATGGAACTGTCAACTCTTACAGGACCTGAATCAAATCAGAATCAATTGAACGTCGGTTTAATCCTCTGGGACTGGTTTGGTCATAGGTGTGATAGGCTAAGTGCTGGAAAAGCAAGCTGCAAAATCGTTGTGGGCCTCCTAGTAGACTAGAGACAGACTCATTGATTATGTTCTTACATTTTGCTGAATTATAGAATTGGAAGGTTTTGGGGGGGTTTGTTTGGGGTTTTTTGTTTGTTTTTTTTTTTTTTTTGGACAATAGCTAAGGATTTATATTCAAATAATGCTCGTGCTTTGATTTCATTTCATAAAACCTTTCCTGGGTTTTTTCACTGGTGTTTTTTGTGTTTGAGAGAAATTGTTTTAAAACTTAGTGGTTCACAGGGAGAATCCAATGTTTATTTAAAAAAAAAATCTGAGAAACTTGGGTAAAAGGCACTTTTTGGATGACATTGTCCAAGTAATTTAACTACCCACATATTAAGCAATATATTTTCATGAACAAATCAGCAGTCTCTTATCAGTGGAGAGGAACAGGTTTTATTTAATGTTGCACAGAGAACTCAATCACCTCACTCTGCTCCCATTGGTACTTCTGGAGCGCCTGCCCATTCCCTGTTGTTGGTGCAGCTGTATGCTCTTGACCTTTTGGTCCCAGTGCTCACAAACAAGTGTTGCATCCCAAGTTGAGGAAAATCCAATTGTAATCCTTCAAAGACTGTGTTGCTGATGCAGTGGGCCTCCAAATGCTAGCAGTTGCTCTGTAGGAATGTGGTTTTGAAGAGCTATCTAAAGAATATGTGCTCTTCATACAAGACAGTGTATTTCACCCCTACCTGGCCATATTATGAAGGAGATATAGAGGTGCCTAAACCCATGTAAATGTGGGATTGGTTTCTCATTGGCTATAATAAATATCTCAAATAGACCTAGAAAGTAAATCATTTGTGTAGAGCTGCATCTCAGATGTTGAAGACAGATCAGTGTTGCATCAACCCCTTTGTAAAGGTGTTCAAGAACCATTCACCCTAGTGAAAAGATGCCCTTGTAATGCCACCAATTAGACCTGCCAGGGGTTGGTTGAACTTGTGCATGTGAGTTTCTGGAAAGAAGTGTAAATATTTTGCATTTGGGAAGTGTGGCCTGGCGTGGTGGTAGAAGAGCAGATGTGTTGGTCTCCTGATTCCAGAGCTCGCCTTCAGAAACTCTCTGTAATAAACTGCTCAGCTCTTTGGGTAGCTCCTGGCTCTGGGGGAGGAGAGCTCAGTGAGCCAGAGGACAGCCTGTGGCTTTAGGAGTGAATTCCTTGCCGGAGTTCAGAGGCAGCTCAGGAAAGCACACTCCGATGGGAGCCAGGTGCAGATGCACCTATTTAGACTCAACGTTGTATCAGAGAGGTGTGTTATTCCCAGAGAAGGGAGAGAGAGGAGGACGTTGGGCTGACCGGGGCAGGGAGCTCTGGGGAAACAAGTTCAGTTTATTCAGTGCATTCCGTCCAGGCACTCTGAGACTCTTTGGCAAGTTGTGTCAAATTGGCTTAAATTAGAAGCCCTATGATGCCTTAAAGACTAACTGAAATTTTTTCAGAGCATGAGCTTTCGTGGGCTAATACCCACTTCGTCGGATGCAT
>ML677419.1:286479-318744 GCA_007922305.1 Dermatemys mawii | reverse complement strand
TACAAACCCTAAGTCGGTTTCTGATCTGTGCCTGATGACCTTCCTTATGAGCCGCTTGCAAGCAGCATCTTGACAACAACCTTTTGAAATACACATGATGACAGGTTTCAGAGTAGTAGCCATGTTAGTCTGTGTCCGTGAAAAGAACGAGGAGTACTTGTGGCACCTTAGAGACTAATCTGTTTATTTGGTCATAAGCTTCTGTGGGCTACCAAAGCTTATGCCCAAATAAATTGGTTAGTTTCTAAGGTGCCACAAGGACTCCTCATTCTTTTTACATGATGATGGGTTGTTCTTGCATTGCCAGGCCCAAAGACTAGGAATGGTTTAATGAGCCATGATTTTCTTCTCCTGGTTATTTGCCATCATAGAGACAATGTAGGTGGGGGAATGTCTGTTGTTGGACCAGCTTCTGTTGGTGAGAGAGAGAAGCTTTCTGCTTGCACTGCTCTCATGTCTGGTAAATGAGTGTCTCAGCTAAATACAAGGCGGATCAGATTGTTGGAGTAGTTAGCGCACATTTCAAGGGACCATTCCAGGTGAAGTGGGCCTGTTAATGCTTCTCCTGAAGCAAATACTCGCCAGCAAACACACACACCACATAACAAAAACACTAACCCAGGAACCTATCCTTGCAACAAAGCCCGTTGCCAACTCTGTCCACGTATCCGTTCACCCTCATCGGACCTAATCACATCAGCCATGCCATCAGGAGCTCGTTCACCTGCACATCTACCAATGAGATATGTGCTATCAGTGCCCCTCTTCCATGTACATTACATTGGCCAAACCGGATAGTCTTTATGCAAAAGAATAAATGGACACAAATCAGATATCAAGAATTATAACATTCAAAAACCAGTTGGAGAATGCTTCAGCCTTCCTGGACACTCAGAGACCTAAAAGTCACAATTCTTCAACAAAAACTTCAAAAAGAGACTCCAGTGAGAAACTGCGGAACTGAAATTAATTTCCAAACTGGAAACCATTAAATTAGGCTTGAATAAAGATTAGGAGTGGATGAGTCATTACACAGACTATAATGATTTCCTCATGCTATTTTTCCGCCTGCAGTTACTCAGACCTTCTTGTCAACTGTTTGAAATGGGCCATCCTGATAATCACTACAAAAGTTTTTCTTCTCCTTCTGATAATAGCCCACCTTAATTGATTTGTCTTGTTAGAGTTGGTATGGCAGCTCCCATCTTTTCATGTTTTCTGTATATATAGATCTTCCTACTGTATTTTCCACTCTATGCTTCTGATGAATTGGGTTTTAGCCCATGAAAGCTTATGCCCAAATAAATTTGTTAGTCTCTAAGGTGCCACAAGGGCTTCTCATTCTTTTTGCTGATACAGACTAACCTTTCTCCAGGCATTTGGACTGGGGAAAAGCTTGAGGCGAGGGACAGTTAATGGGTTACAGATTGTAATAAGCCATAAGTCCGGTGTTTCTGTTCAGTCCATGATTTTTAGTGTCTAGCAAAGTTATGACTTTAAGCTCCCACAGTCATGAAGGTGTTGTCCAGGTTTCCTTTGAGGATGAAGACTGAGAGGTCAGGTATAGAGTGATCGTTGTGAAAAGTATTCACCCACAGATGATGTGGAATTGTTGTCTTTTGTCATTTTTCTATGTAAGTTTATTTGAGAGCGTAGTGATTCTTATTTCGCCTGAGAGAACCTGGTTCAATATAGAAATAACCTCCCTTGACTGCACACCCATAGTTGTCACCATCCCAGGGGACTGGACTAGATGACCTCTCGAGGTCCCTGCCAGTTCTGTGATCTCACACTGAAACCCATATGGGGTATCATCAAACAGCTACAACCCATACTCGGGTTGTATGGGGACCACATCTTAAAATAAATCGTTCCTAAACCCCCTCTTCTAGCCTTCAAACAGCCCTCCAGCCTCTCCAAGTTCATCAGAAGCAAAATCCACACAGACCAGGACACACTAGCTCAAAGTGGCACCAGATTCTGCCAGAACAACAGATGGAAAACCTGTGGACATATCTGCATTGACACAATGATCAACAACCGTCACAACACACCTTTCAAGATCCATGATTCCTACACATATCTATCACAATATGTGGTGTACCTCATCTAGTGCACTAAATGCCCCAATAATAAATGTCGGTGAAACACAGAACTGACTCCTGCAGGATCCCACTAGATATGCCCTCTCAGTTTGACAGCTGTACTACGTTTGCCCTTCCACAGTTGACTAGGACCTCATCTGTTCTCCATAAATGCTTGAATTGCTAATGGTTCTGAGATTGCTTCCACTAGTTCCTTAAACACCCTAGTATGAATTTCATCAGGCTGTGCTGGATTGAATACATCTACCTTAGTTAAATATTCTTTAACCTGTTCTTTCCCTATTTTCACTTGTATTTTTTGCTGTTAATTTGAATTGTGTTGAGTATCTGACCACTGATAACCTTTTTAATGAAGACTGAAGCAAATTAGGTATTAAACTCTGTCTTCTTGATGCCCTCAAGTATTAGCTCTCCTTCCCTGCTAAGTAAAAAACCCACACTTTGTCTTTCTTTTGCTTATAATGTACTTAACTTTTTTATTGCCTTTATATCCTTTGCTAGGTTTTCCTTTTTTGTCCATTAACTTTTCTGACTTTTGTCCCTACATACTTGTGCTATTCTTTTGTACTTCTCCTTAGCAATTCATCCATGTTTCTGCTTTTTGTGGGATTTCTTTTTGATATATCTTTCATTCATGTCGGAATAGTTGGCAGTTGTGCATTTAATATTGTCTCCTTGAGAAACTGCCTCTTCTCCTGAATTTTTTTATCCCTTAGAGTTTCTTCACATAAGATCTTACCTACCAATTCCCTGTGTTTGTTAAAGTGTGTTTCTTGAAATATTGTCCTTATTCTGCTGCTCTCCTTCCTTCCCTTAGAATAATATCTATCATTTCATGATCACTTTCACCCAAATTGCTTTCCACCTTTAGATTCTCAACCAATTCTTCCTTGTTAGTCAGAATCAAGTCTAAAATGGCTGCCCTCGGTTACTTCTTCCTCTTTCTGAAACCATAGGTTGTCCCCAGTACTTTCCAAGAATTTATTGGAAACATTGTGTTTTGCCGTATTACTTTTTCTGCTGATATCTGGATAGATGAAGTCAACTGTTACTGTTGTTTGAATATATATACATATAGAGTTTCTTTTGGATTTCAGGCTATTCCTGCTTTGGAGTTTGCTTTCAAAAATGAACGCATCACTCTGGCAGTTGTGGGCGCTGTCATCAGTCCTCCTATGGTGCCAAAAGGGAGTATCTGTAAAGAGCTGAAAGTGTACCCAGCAGAATGTAGAGGACGCAGAAGCACTTATCGTGGGAAACTGACCGTAAGTAGTAGTGGCTTGAATAATACTTTCAGGGAAGGAAAACTATACTTTTTCACTGTCTGGTATGTGCTATATTTGCTTATAAACCATTAGCTTGTAAATAAATACCTTTTGCCACATGTTCTCTGGTTGTTCTATGGATCACCAGTAGTACTTGGAATGAAACATTTTGGGAACCAAACTGGGGGGAACTGGGATATTGGTAGAGGAGTTACATCCATGAGAAGATCTTTCTTTTATAAAATGGCCTACAGAATGGAAAAAGTTGGAGGACCATTACCTTATGCCACCAGAAAGTCATGAGTCTCAGCTTTGCAATGATGTCTGGCATTTGTTTCTACACCTGAAAACACCAGAGTTATTGATAGCTATTAAAGAAATATTTGTATATGTCACAATTCAGGGCAACTGTAGCCAAATCCCCCCCTTCATTGTCCCTCAAGAGCACCCACCCTAGGATCTTGGGTCTTCACCCATCGCCTCTCTTTGGCAGAGACCCCTGTCACTCTCCTTCCTGACCCAGGTACAGTGGGACCCCAGAATACTGCGCCCTGCTATAGCGCGAATCCACTTATAGCGTGGTGCGCGGCTGGCTCCCAATGGCGGCGGCGGCCGTTGCTTTGATGCGCGGAACCCCGCAATACCGCATCCCCGCCATTATCGCGATTGGGGTTTTTTGGATCCCGATCGTCGCAGTATTGCGGGATCCCACTGTATTTCCAGGCTGCACAGATGCCTGCCTATCTTGTGAAATTTCAGCAAGCCAGACCACCTAACCAGGCCAGTGTCTGCACTTTGCTATGAACAGAGTAATTGTTGCTGTGATAACTTACTACACAGGTCTTTGTAGGCAAGCACATTTAAGGTAAAAGCATATTAAATTAAAAACAATAAAGGAACCTATGAACACCCCATAAGTAGTTCAGTCTTCCCTTTAGACATCTCGGACCTTTGATCTTGGCCTTATGTAATAGGTGATCTGTGGACAGTGGCCCCCTTTTCAGGGTGTAGCTTCAAAAGGCTGGGTTTTTGCGTAAGCAGACGTGGGGAATTTGTATTCACCTTCTCCCAGATATTTCCCAGGAAAAACACTTCTTGTTTCAAAAGTCTGTTACTTTCTGGCACAATGATCAGTATAGTCCTTTGCACCCCCAGGTCTCACGTTTGTCATATCTCCTCCCTCGAGAGGTAACATTCAATCCCAGCCCACAGTAATACGTAACCCATTCATTTAATACAATTGAACCCAAAGATATTTACATTTAAGTCATTAAGGTTTTCTCAAGGGTATTGTAGCAAGTTGCCATATCTGTCACAGTATATGCTTAGTCATAGTGTGCATGGCTCTTTGCAGAGAGACTGAAGATGCTATCCTTAACCCTAGAAGTTTGCAATTTGGGTTGGGTGTGATACACAGCACATATCAGGCAAGGAGAAGGTGGTGAGACTTTATTTTTGTAGAGTGCATTGGGTTCCCTTTCTCTGGTGGGTTTTTTTTTTTTAAATTCAAGCTTAGGTTGATTTGAGAATTTGGGCTAATGTTGGAGATGTGTACAGCAATATTCCCTAGAGAGCAATGTCACACATCTCTCTCCATGCTAGAAAGAGCCCTGTGTGCTGTATGAGGAGAGCCATATTAGACCTTGAAACAACTTTCTTGCTTCTGCTATCCCCCATTTCAATTCCCACGTATATGTAGAGATTGCTGACTTTAAAACATTCATAGACAGCAAAATTTGTATCTCATGAAAGATTGAAATCCCAGCTTTCAAATGGCGCAAAATGTTAACTAATGGTTCATAAAATATTACTTACTAATATGATATCTGAATTGAAATTGAGGAGGGATAAGATATGGGTTTTAAAAGGTGACATCTTGCAGCCTAGAAACATTTAGTGAACCAGGAAGAAATTCTGAGCAGTATTTCAGGACCAGTGACCAAAAGAGAATCATTAGCTTCCTGTTTTTTCAATCTATAAAGTTCTTTACAAGGATCGTTAACTAACTCTGACAATGCTGTTCTGAGGCAGGAGTAGATATTGTTCCTTTCTTACAAATTGGTATGTTATGACTTGCTCAAAAATACTGTATAGAGTGAGTGACTTAGAAGACCATGAGTTCCTGGTTTCCAGTCCTTTGCTGAGACAACTGAACCATGCACTATTCTTACACTTTGTGAGATTGTCTGTGGTTTATAAACTCCTTATGCTTAAAAAGATTGAGTATCAAATTATATTAAATTCATTTTTGACCCTGAACTACGTTCATCAACAGAATAGGTAAATCTAATTTTTTTTCTTGTCTGGTTGCTCTAAATTTATTCCAACACCCTTTGTTGAATTCCACTGTGATATTTTTTCTCTATTTGTCTGGTTTTGTAACCTGCCCGAGTAGTTGTAGTTAGACAGATTTCCAGATGTGTGTATATTTAAAGGAAGAAAAGTATTTATCTTCTTCCCTTACTGAAATCTGAGATTTTTTTCTTCACTTCATTGGAATGCTTTAGCTCCTCTATGTTACAGGAGTAGGAATTCCATTATGACTTCAGCAGCAGTAAGAGACTTGAACAGGCCATCTGATTTCACTGGGAGAGAGAGTCATTGTAGTAATACAAAATAATTCTTGATTTTTTTTTTTGTGAAACTTGTGAAGTTTTATGTAGTTAACATTGCATAACAGATTGAAAATACCAGTACACTGATGCTATGAAGTCTATTATTCTGCCTCCTGCTAATAAACATTATTAGCACTAATACTTAATTTGGTGCGTCGAGCAGGGTTTGTAAATTATAGTAGGACCTAGTTCCCATTGAAATATCAAACTATTTCAGTTGTTATGTAAGAGAAAAAAGAATTTTAATTCACCATTATAAGAGTTTTGTTCATCCTTGCATAACTTTTGTAATTTTGATTAAACTTTCCAAAGAAAAACAACACCAAATCCATAATCCTCACGTCAGGCAGATACAAAACATGGGAAATTTTTACTCACATTATAAATGAAAAAAAAAATGGAATTATAAAGAATGTCCCAGAGTAACCTGAACTATAGTAGATGTGACCATGCATCCACTTTAATATATAATTTGTATGTCTTTATTCTTATAGTTTATATATAAGGCATTATAACTAATTACTGTTTTTCTTCATAGGCAGTATAATTTGTTGCTATTTGTGGTTTTGTATTGAACATACAATGTTGTAATGTAGGTCATTCTCTAAAGAGAACTAGCTATATTTCATTGTTATCTGTGTTGTTTTAACTTTCTTAATAATTTGATGTATTGTTTCTCTATAGGCTGACATCAGCTGGTCAGTGAATGGCATTCCTAAAGGAATTATTAAACAGTTCCTGGGATATGTTCCAATCATGGTGAAATCTAAACTTTGCAATCTGTATAATCTTCCTCCCAGAGCCCTGATTGAACACCATGAGGAAGAAGAGGTAACAGTGGATTTTGGTGGGGCAGGAATATCTTCTTTACCATGTGGCAAGGGAAGTGGGTTTTACATTAGCTTGAAGGATTTGACACAGCTATTGAGAAGCACCATCTGGCATATTTTCTGAGTTTCCACCATTCATAAAGATACGGTGTGGTTTCTCTGGAGTCATAAGTCTCAGCCCTCAAGGTAGCTTCAGGTTACTTGCCCTTCAGGATACCTATAGCCTCATCTTGAGAAGGTAAAACCTCATGAAGTACCTCAGGTTCATGCAGACAGTGACCATTACTAGAACTAGATGTTACTTTCCAGATGTGCAGCTGCCTCCGGAAAACTATCCTTCCCCTCTGGAGGCATGCAGGGCTGCTTCTGTTCTCCCTGTTAGAATTTAAGGCTTGAGCACACTCTGCCCCCTAGCTGCCAGCTACTGTGAAGTAATGATATTGGGGCCCCTGGTTGATGGTGAGACTCTTACAGCCCCTTCATAGCCAGAGATTTTACTTCTCCATTACTTTTGGGTTCTCTTTTGCTGTTGTGTCTTTTTTATCTGCTCTGTCTGATGATAAATTGAATATGTGCATACAGAATCAGTGCTGTAATTTTTTATTAAAAGCGTAATAATTTCTTTTCAGTTTACAATCAAAGTAGATGACCAAATGGATGATCAATTAGTCTGTTTTCAGTCAGTGTAATCTACAATGATACCCTGTTATTGCCAGTCCCATAGCCACATATCATTCATCTTTATAATTAATTTTGATTGCACACTCTGTAATTTGAACAAACGTAAAAGTGAAATATTTTTCTCGAATTAATTTTTATATTGGATGTTAGTATCATACACATGCTAAATTGCAAAGCCATATGGTAAGTGTTCATGTATCAGGTATATTTGGCCACTTTACCTATACTTTGCTCACTAATGCATCTCACCTGAGGCTTTGTCTAATATTTCAGATGGCTTCAAAGAGCTACTATTTTTAAAAAATCAGTTGGACACACAATCATGTTCTTTTCCCCAAATGTGGAATAGAGCTTTTCTTCCTCTGTTTTCTACCCAGAAACCTCATGTGGGGAGAGGGAGTATTCAGATCAGTGAAAAGTTTTAAATCCAATATTTTATATCCCTCAAAACAGGAACTTTACTCTTGGAAAGGGGAGCTTCTTAGTAGATAGTACTTGCTAGTAGTTCTGAAAGGGCCCAAGATATGGTATTTTAAAATGGTAATATTTATATGTATACTAAAGTTATTATAGGTCATTTTAGAGGTTTGTTTAATTTACTATCTTGTCTTCTCATTTTCTCTGCATCTTCTACAGTTGGACTTAGTGTCACTAGTGCATCTGGCTTTACAGGTGGACAGATACAAGAAATAGTCCCAATAACTCTTTTAAACATCACTAAAATGGTTATTTTTATAAAGTACATGGAATATCCAGAGCTTAAAATAGTTAACAATAGTTAATAGTTAACAATAGTTAACAATAGTTAACAATATAGTTAACAATAGTTAACAATAGTTAATATATTATTGTTAACAATATAGTTAACAATAGTTAACAATAGTTAATATCCAGAGCTTAAAATAGTTAACAGGTTTATTGGCACTTGTTTGAGATGACATCCGTAATGCACTCTGACCTGTTATGTGAGAGTAATGCATGCATCCCAAACACATGCCAATACACCTTGCTATGTATTCCATTCATATGAAAAAGTTGCTGTGTATTTTACTGTCCAATAAGAGCTAATTTTGTTTCACTTCCATTTTATTTCTTGTATAATAGGTACTCCGTACTCAGATCTTTGAACTTTGGTGTATTCATTTTTAAAGCGCTTTTTTTCTTGTCAGGAAATGGGAGGCTATTTTATAATTAATGGTATAGAAAAAGTTATCAGAATGCTGATTATGCCTAGACGAAACTTTCCTGTTGCAATGATAAGACCCAAATGGAAAAGCCGTGGCCCTGGTTACACGGAGTATGGTAAGTGTAATGATTTTGTTAGGTGCATCACCTTATATAAGACAGTTGCTTGAGAATAAACAAAAGAAAAAGAGTAGGTGACTTACTGTATTTAGCTATTGCTTTCTTTTCTTGCACTTGTGCTGTACCATAAACATGACAGCCTGCTCAGATGAGGGGAAATTCTGTTCCTTGAAAAGGGAGAAGCCCAGTGCTGGAAAAAGCAATGCTTTTAACATTCGGATGAATTTTACTGCTTGTGAATATAAAAAGCTAATTACATTACATAAGGCATAAACTAGGCTTTTGACTGTTGTAATCTGAACCATCAGTATCAGGTGATACTGGATTGCATTCTGTGTGATTCTGGGTGGTCCGTCTTACATTGCGAGCAGGGTGTGATGGAAATTGTATCAATCCAATACACACAGAAGTCTGTTGGTGCTGTAGGCTAGCATTCTTCAAACTTTTTCTTCGGTGGCCCCTTTCCGTGGTTGCGCATCCACTCGCAGCCCCGGGGTATGAAAGCTTCTGCTTTCAGCGGCATTTCGGCGGGACAAAAATAGACCACTTCCGAATTCGGCATTCTCCCGGGGCCAATCCTGCCGGGACACCGCACCCCCCCCGTGGGGTGTCTCGCGCACCCCACTTTGAAGACCACTGCATAGGCAACACTGAATTTCCTTTCCCTACACTAAGTAAAGTAGTAAAGAGATTTATCCACAGTTAAAATAGAATCTGCATTACCTCCAGCGTACAAGGTTCAGTGTCGTAATTGATAATGGATCTCCTTTGAATCCTGCCTGCTGTTTATATTAAAACTCAATATCAACTCACCCTGTTTTAATGAAAATCCTACCTGTCAGTGTATTGTGTTCAGTCTCATTAAAAATGCATTAGTTATATTTATTCACAGAACAGGCACATTTTTGACAATGAGCTTGAAGGTGCTGTGTAAGAGGCATACACACAGTCCTTGCCCCGAAGACTGTATGATCTAGAAGGATGGTGGTACAGCATCTGTAGTTTGTTTCCCTACTTTGTCCCACTAGTGTGTCTGAACTCTTTTGCCGCACTGCTACATCTAGTAATGAGAGTAGTTTAGTCACCACGCGCCTGATTCCCCACTGCCTTACACATTGCATAGTCATGCACACTGTACAGTGAGTATAAAATGATACCAGATCACACTTTGCACTAGTGTAAAAGGTTATGGCCTGATTCAGCACATGCTTAATTATAAGATCGTGAATAGTCTGTGAAGTCAGTGGGATTACTCATGGTGAAATACCTTGCAAATCAGACCTAAAGAAGTGGAAGGCAGTGGAGAATCAGGCCCTATTTTTGATTAATCCTCGATCTCTCTCTTGAGACTACTAGCAGCAAGACCAGCTATTATGTCAATACCCATCCTGTAGGAACTAAAGTGAGCCCTCTAATTCATTTCAAGCAGAATACCAAAAAACAGCCTGTGGTAACGACTCTCGCTAGCAGTCTGGTTTGCATTTCTAAACAGTTATCTATAAGTGTGACATATTGTCTCAGTACGATGTCTTTGAGCCATACAGTGCCCCCACCCAAGGACATCTACACTGTATCCGGATCGGTGAAAGACAATGCTTGTTTTGTAATGCCGATAAAATGTGTTAATAGTGTCTATGTTGTGTAAGTGAATCTTTGCTTATGTTTGTTTTGGCAGGTATATCGATGCACTGTGTTAGGGATGAGCACAGTGCTATAAACATGAACCTTCACTACCTGGAGAATGGTACAGTGATGCTGAACTTCATTTTTCAGAAAGAGTTGTTCTTCCTTCCACTAGGATTTGCACTGAAGGTAAACCATAATCTAGTCTTAAGTTTTCTGGTGAATGATAGTTTGATTGAAGAATTGCTATGTGAAGTGTAGCAGCCTGCATCTTGCTTGGAAAAAATGACTTATTCAATCATTAATTCCACATGAAGTATTTCATTAAATAGTACTTGTCATCTTGACTATCAAGGATTGTACTCCAAACCAGACCAGCCTATGTAGTTATTCTCATACTTCAGCTCTGAATATTATACTGTGTACACAGCTGAAGAAGGGGAAATAAAGTTTTGTATAAAAGTTTCTTGGCTTTTTGCTATAAGACAATACTGATGAGATGTTTTTAAAAGGTAATGATGGGGAGTTTTCCATCTGAAGTCAAGGATAAAGCTGTTTTAAAACAAAAACAGTCGTGCAGAATAAATCCTCAAGCACAGTATTGATAGAATGTTTTTAGTCCATATCCCGGTTATTGGCAGTATCGTCCAATGAAAACTTTGGGAGCACATGAATCTTAGTTCTTATCAGATAAGTCATGTCATCCCAATTGTGGAAGTCTGTTCAAGGGACATGCGCAGACCCCCAGCTGACACTGATCTAAACAGTAGTATGACCACTGCCTCAGGTGTGCAACTCCTATCACGTGAGTGCGTCTTCGTAGCACAGTTAACTTGAGTCATAACTTGAGCATTACTGCAATTTGAGTCCCCTCCATGCCCACAAATATTTAGCTTCAGTTAAATGGTGCTTTAAACTCGAGCTGACTGGGGTGGGCAGGGTGTTTGAAAGATGGGAATTCTGATGATCCAGTTTGTAATGCTGTGGGATTGCAACAGCACAAGATACCCCTACTTAGCAGCAGCTGATGCATTCATTCTGTGCTGTTGATCAAATAACTCTGTGTAACTCTAGTATTGTTTTGAAGTGCAGTCGCTCTCACCTTGAGCTGAGCTAACTCCAGTGTGCTAACTCGAGCTAACTGGTGCAGTGAAGACAAGCCCAGTGTCTTTGGGGAGGCGATGCATGTGTGTAGAGAGCATGAATTACGGAAGGCAAGCAATCTCTGGATGATGAACTTTCAAAAAAGCTTATAACTATAGAATACAATTTAGTAAGCACCATACATGAATTTTGCTAAGCAAGACAGTGGAAGTTTACAAAATAGCTGTGTCTGGACAGAGTAGAATGATTTAAATTAGGCTTTGAATAGGAAGTAATAAAGACTTGGATTCAATTAACTATTTTCATCTTTCTTTTCCTGAAAAGGAAGCACATTCTCTCTAGGAGTAATGCCAGACTGCTTTTGTAATCTAGTTGATGTATTTGATTCATCAACCCACCAGGATGTGTCCATTGTTAGACAACATGCACATGCTTTGTTGAAATAGCAGCTTATTTTGACAAATTACATTTCTTCACAGGCTTTATTTTTGTTTTAGTAAACAAGTAAAAGTTATTTCTGATTTTCTTATTTATAAAACCTCAGTCTGTGAGCTGTGTTGTTTAAATACAATCACTACAGAGTTTAGAATATTGGATTTAAATCTACAGATTGCAAACTTGAGCATTGCAGCTGAACTCAGATATGTCTACACTAGAGCTGCAAGAGCAGTACAGCTATGGTGCTGCAACTATGCTGCTAGAGCACCATATTATATAGAGGCTTCCTACAGCAATGGAAGGGCCTTTTCCATCAGTGTAGTTAAAGCATCTCTCTCGATGGATAAATTCTTGATCTAGCTGCATCTCTTCAGGGATTAGGTCAATCTAACTACGTCGCACAGGGTGTGAAATTTTTCATAGCCCTGCGCAACATAGCTAAATCAATCTCATTTTTAAGCTATCCATTCCATTATAAAAAAAAACACTTGTTTTTCAATTTACCTAAATGTCAATAATTAGTGATTTGAGAAAAATTGTGAATTACATTTATATGGTAAGCAAGGTCAGTCTATAAAAATATTAAAAAATCTTGTTTAAATGAAGAAAAACTAAATTAATTTTTATTCATCGTTGTCTGTATTAACTGAGTTTTTGCTTTTCCAGGGCTTCATTAGGGGTATTTGTGCTGATCATCAGATTGTGTATACCCATGGTCTTTCTCCACAGCTAACTGAACCTCAGAAAAATGTTTTCATCTTAGAGGAAGGGTATTAGAAGGACAGAAGAGCATAAACCAGCCTAAGTGTCTGGAGTGACCTGGTCCCATTCTGTAATTTAATTAGACGTGGTGATTTATTACTCCTGGTTTTTCTTTGTTCTCTGATCTGGTGCCTTTCTCTCCTCCAGGCATTAGTTGGTTTCTCAGATTACCAGATTTTTCAGGAGTTGATCAAAGGAAGAGAAGACAACTCCTTCTGTAAGAACTGCATCTCTCAGATGTTGAGAATGGTAATGGAGGAGGGCTGTGCCACGCAGAAACAGGTCCTTAACTACCTTGGGAAATGCTTCCGAGTGAAACTCAACCTTCCTGAGTGGTACCCAAATGAGCAAGCTGCAGAATTTCTTTTAGAGTACGTATTAATGTAGCAATATATAACTAAATGATTGATCTACAGAGGTAGTCACATTTCACTATCTGATATTACTATATCATGACCAGCTTTTCAGTAAGCTCAAGGACAAAAATTTAGAGAGACATCCACCCATTCGCACCCATGAATAACATTATAGGGCCAGTTTTCAGCCAGTTTCTGGTAACTTTGCATTTACCTTAATCTGTCTGCAAACACATATCCACCAAATATGTGAGCATGATTTCAGAGGATAGCTGCAGAGTTGGTCCTTCATGCATTTTGCCATATGGCTTTGTAGTGTGTTTTATAAAAGATCTAAGTATCCTCAGTAATGACAGAGGGGTTAGGAAATTGAACAGTGAGCTCTGCCTTAACTCTGAATCTACTGTACTACAGCCTGTTGGCATCTAACCCATTGTTTAAAGTCCTTTGCAGCACTTGAGCACAACAAGGTGAGTGAAGTTGACTTTAAAATGTTTTTGGAGGGTATATCTTTAGGTGGAGGAGAGAAAATAAATGCTTGCTCCATGGAATAACATAGGACGCTTCATTCAATTCTAGTTTTTACTTTGCATATTTTCAAAAGGGGCGGGGAGTGGTATTAGGGAATCCCATGGTATAAGTGTTTTGAGTTGAGGAGCTCTTGCTTCTAGCCCTTGAAAGGAATTGATAGGAAGATTCCAGAGTCCTTGAGATACCTGTAGTCAGAGCATGGTCAGTGTGGCAGAGACCTCAGGGCAGCCTACTGGTGACTCAAGGGGTTAAAAATATCAAGAGTCAAAGTCACCTGGAAGGACAAGAATCAGGAGTAAGAATCCTTCATGATGATCTTCAGAGAATTGGAGTTTCAGGGTTCAACTATCTTTTTCCTTTCAAAATATCCTGGGGCTGTTTATCAATATGGACTAATCTGTACATTTCGGCCATCAAAAAGGGGTTTCAGTTGAAGTGGGAGGTGAGACAGGAGGAAGCTGAAGAAACTAGATATGATGTGCACCTCGTTCGATTGGGCTTTGTTAATTATAACTTGCATATTTTGAAAAAGAATGACCTTTATAATAGAGTCATAAACACTTGAATACAAGGGAGTGCAGAGTGGAAGCACTGATTGTGCCAGTCATGGCAATGCTAAGATAAGCTCCCTAATCATGGCACTTGCTTCTGGGAAAGTAAGCTTGTAGCTGATCTGCTTTGACAGGAATTTAGAAATTCTGTACTTTGTCTTGCCCACGTTAAGCAGTATTCAGACCAAAACTTTATAACTGAGTGCTCTGCTGGGACATGATAGGAGGTTTGATTGTGATGTTGCATGGTAGTAACAGAGTTTTAGTGAGTACATTTTCTATTTACCATTTGTTTTGAGGGAGACAAAATAGGTGAGATAATATCTTTTATTGAACCAGCTTCTGTTGGTGGAAGGGACAAGTTCGAAAGCTCTCTCTTCCACCAGCAGAAGTTGAAACAGTAAAAGATGTAACCTTGCCTACTTTCTCTCTCTCTTCTGTGAGACCAACATGACTACAGTAACACTGAAATCATTTATTTTGAGTGCATTTTGTGTTCCTATTTCTCTATGGAACAGAGTTAATGATGCACATATATGATTGCACCACACTTTGCCTATGAAATTTAGCCTTTGTATGGACCTATCTCAAGACTCCAGGGCAACATGAATAATTTTGTGCTTTGAAGTCAATTTAGTGCTTAAAATGTGTAGACTTAACATCCCAGGAGAGTCTCTTCATCGAAATAACAGGCACAGTACCGGGAGCAGTAGTGCAAGGTCACCTGCTAATGTGCCTCAGTCATGTTCTGAAAGATTTTATCTCTAAGGATGATGAGAGGGAGTCTCTAAATCCTTTCAGTTTGTGGTCTTTGTTGAAATTTCTGAAAATCCCCCAGATGTGTGTGGGGGAAACTGTTATGCAGCTTAACTTGTGAGTTAGTGAATAAGAGTTTGGTGAAGGGCTATTCAGGCAGGAGCTTCAAACATAGATCCTGTTAGAGATGGAGTTGACTGGCCCCTTTTCTTCCTATTCCTGCAGTCAGTGCATCTGTATACACTTGAAAACCAAAACTGAGAAGTTCTACTTGCTTTGTCTGATGACCCGGAAGCTGTTTGCTCTTGCCAAAGAAGAGTGTATGGAGGAGAACCCAGACAGCCTTATGAATCAGGAGGTGCTTACCCCAGGGCAGCTTTACCTCATGTTCTTAAAGGTAATGCCTTAAAGTGTTTAAAGCTGTGAGTGGCAGGAGAACCTCTAGATCTATAGAAGAGAGCAAATCTGTATCCAGAGTGAGGTATTTGAATGACTCGTATAAAAGGAGCTTGTGAGGAGGCAGCTGGGCTCTGGTGGATCATCCTGAGGGCTGAGATTCAAGAGATCTAGGTGTTGTTTCCAGCTCTGCCGCAGTTAATGTGACCTTGGATATGTCCCTTAACCTTTCTGTGTCTACGAGCCTCTCTGTGAAAGAGGGATGATGCTCTTTGATCATCCTCATTTGTTAGAGCACTATAATCTCTACAGCGAGAGTGAAGTATTATCCACTAAACACACCACACAGGATTCTCACTCCTGAATTAGCATCTCAGCAGAAAGCTGGCACCACTCCCTCTGTCAACACCTGTGCCGAATGCTGCTGGCAGACCCCGGTCTGACCCAGCTCAGGCCTGGTCTCTGGGGATTTCATGTGTGAGTCACACCAGGCCAACCTTGTGTCAGTTGTAGGACTGCAGGTATTTCTTCATTTCCCAAGTGTTCAAAGAGACATCTGTAGGCAGATTTCACACCCACGTAATAAAGAGTTGGAAGCAGTGGCAAATACCTTTCCCCTCACCCCCGCCCCTCCGTATTATCAGAATAGTGAACATCTGTGCTCATTCAAGTGCCAAAATTACAACCCAAACAAACCTTCAAAAGCAATCATATAAAATGTTTTTCATATTGTCTGAGAAGCATCTCTCTTGGGGTATGTCTACACTACCCGCCGGATCAGCAGGTAGTGTTCGATGTATCAAGGAGTTGACGGGGGAGCAGCAGCAGTCGACTCGCCGCCATGCATTTCACTGGCAGTGTGCCTTTCAGTGTTGAAATGGTATCATTAACATAGTTCTAGAGGGAATTAATCTAGAATGATGGAAATTAAAGATGGTTAGTTTTATCTAATCATCAAAAGATCATCTAGTTCATCCTTCTGCCAATGTGGGAGGGTCAGTACAGTATATTAATCGCTAACATAGCATACTTCAAACATAGAGGGCTGTTTCACGTTTTTACTTTCCTTGTTGAGTTTAACGTGTCTCATTTTTAAACCTTAGGAGAGGATAGAAGCTTGGTTGCTTTCTATTAAAGTAGCCTTGGATAAAAGATCACAAAAGACCAATATAACCATCAATTCAGAAAATATGATGAAGCTATTCAGCATGGGAATTGATGTTACAAGGCCATTTGAATATCTCCTTGCTACTGGTAACCTGCGCTCTAAAACAGGTAAATTTTATCTTGTACCTCATTCCATTCCTGCAGTACAATTTTAGCTCTTCATGGAGAGTTGCTGGTGGAAATATTTTTTTTTCAAGCCTCTTGTCTTAAAGTATTTGTCTACTGAATATTTGCTCAAGTTGAATTAATGAAGCTCATTATGAACAATTATGAACCTTTTTGACAAAAGGTTTTAGATTTTTTTCTCAGATTTCAGATCATATGTATATTAAAATATTTATTTTCAGATACAGGATTTTATAAATATCTTCACATTTAGCATTGCTAAAAGAAGCAGTATTGATTTCTTTGAAAATAATGTCCATTCTCCAAAGGAAAGGCACAACATGGTGTATGGAAGTGCTAGCTACTTCTCTGTACTCTCTTCCCTGTGAGTTAGAAATTACCGCTCTTGGATAGTTTATCATCAGAGCCCGTTCAATCCTTGGCCTGGCACTGAGGCTGCAAACATAATGTCTATTATGATATTGTTTTATGTCCACTAGAGACTGGGCTGAGACTACAATAGACCAGAAAATTTCCAGTGAGATGAAACTTCAATGAAAAATAGGGAACCAAATTGATAAAATTTTAATGGAAAAAACTTCGTTTTGCAGTCATCTTTGAGACTGTTAATTCATTTCACAGAGCAGGCTGAACACGTATGAATAACTTTTGGTTACTCCCAATTTGAGCTGGATTTGACCCAGTGACCTGGAGTGTAAAGGCTGTACAGCCCATTACCAGTTCACTGAGCCCCTCAAATGTAGTTATAGCTTAATAAGCCCAGAATCTCTCCTTTGATGTCAATGTTTTAGAATTCTGTGCATGAGTCTGAGGATGATTTATAGAATTGCATTTTGCACGTCCTTCATTAATATCAGCTCACACATTAAATCTGGCTTTTGTTTTTTAAAGGTCTGGGTATGCTACAAGATTCTGGTCTCTGTGTGGTGGCAGACAAGCTGAACTTTATTCGTTACTTGTCCCATTTTCGCTGCGTACACAGAGGTGCTGCATTTGCCAAGATGAGAACCACCACTGTGCGCAAACTGCTGCCAGAATCCTGGGGCTTCCTGTGCCCTGTGCACACCCCCGATGGAGAGCCCTGTGGGCTGATGAACCATATTACGACTGTCTGTGAAATACTGACACAGTCAGCCTACACCTTGTCCCTACCACCTTTACTCTGCTCCTTAGGTAGGTTCCATTGAGTTAATGACTTAAGAAAAACTTAGAGAAAACAGTTGATGATGTTCTCTGCGAGACCCCACAGACCCATGTCTTTCAACGTGGCTAAACCTGCATTTTGGTTAATGACAAAAATAATGTATTGCTTACACAGCACAGACATTTTTGAAATGTTGATTGAGTAGCAATACAATTACTTAGGGGTATTGAACTAATAAAAGCTGCATACTGTAGAATGAACAGGTTCATGTGTACAGAAAGATAAATACATAGAAATGTCTCCAAAAAGTGTCATTATTTGCACCTTTATAAGGTCACCAATGACTATTTAGTAAAAGAACAACTCATCTAATAATTTTAATTTCTTGTGGTCATCAAACCACTTTTTATTGTTTTAAATCTGGATATAATTCAGGTAGCATATGGGAAAATACTGTATACTTGATATTTAGATTCTTACGGTATGTAGTGGGCAAAGCAAAATGTAAAGCATTTCCTATATGCTGGTCTAGAATGTTTCTAAGACCCTGAAGAGTGTTTGGGGTGGATCACTACTTTCACCATTAATGATTCCTTGGTTCTTTCCCAGGTGTCACTCCAGTTGATGGGACTCCAAGCCAACCCTATTCAGAGTGTTACCCAGTTACACTGGATGGCTCATTAGTGGGCTGGGTAGAAAAAGATATGGCTCCTACAATTGCAGATACTCTCCGGCACTTTAAGGTTGTCTTGTTTGATGTGACTTGACTTATGAGAAGCAGTCAGAATCTACTGTGCTAAGCAATATGCAATGTGCTGCACTTTGAAGCTTGCTGCAGATTCTGAAATAATTTTTAACACTTTCCCAACTTTTCCTCCCTTCATTTTTGTGTCTGACCCATTCAGTTGGTTTTATCTGGATTTTATCATGTTTTTATTTAATTTTATACTATGATTATTTTATACCTATTGATGAGGCATTGGCACCAAAGCATTGCAACATCAAGGTGTTTGTTAGTTGTAGCAATTTAAAATGCAATTGTTTTTCTCCAGTTTTGTAGAGATTTTAATGCAGTTTTTAAAAAATAAATTAAACTGAATTCGTGTAGCTACTTGTGTGACTAAGATTTTCATTTGGAGGGGAAAATAGGCTATTGGATGCAAAAAAAAAAAATCTTCATTTATTACAAGTTTTCTAACGAGCTTTTTTCTGTATCTGTGAGAACAGGTAATGGAAGAAAAGAAAATTCCAGTCTGGACTGAGGTAGTTCTTATTCCAATGACAGGAAAACCTAGTCTGTATCCAGGATTATTCATTTTTACTACCCCTTGCAGGATGGTTCGGCCTGTGAGAAATTTGGCCTTGGGAAAGGAAGAATTGATTGGTACCCTGGAACAGGTACTGCGCATGGGTCTGTCTGTGTTTGTTTATTACAAAGCAGTGGCCATTAGAGAAAAGTCTTCGATCCAAAAATAACACACACCTTACAAAAATATCTATGAAAGGAACAATGAAGGGATGGTGGGAAGCTGATCTTGTCAACGGCAATTAAGTTTGCTTGGGTGACCTTAAGAGTTTTCTAGCTTTTCACTGGTGTGTACTTTTGATAACTGCTCTGAGCTTGTAAGGGTTTTCACCCTTAAATTACTCGTACGTGCTCTCAATATTCAGTGTGCCTGAATGAAGACTTTTGTGTGGATTACTTTGTTGTGTTCACCTGCCCTGTCTTCTGGCATGACACTTAGCTTTCAGAAAGAATCCTTACGTAGTAACTTAAAAACATGGAAAGGCTGGAGTAACAGTCCCCTTCCCAGTTTTACTTCCCCTCTTCAGGGCTGGGAATTATATGAAAAGGGTTGTTGCCATCTACACTACAAGCGGGGTGTGTAACTCCCAGCTCACACTACAACAGTAGCGTAGCTCTGGTGGCAGTGGCGGCACCATGCTAGCCATCCCAAATACAATGAACCTGAACCCTGTGGGCACATACTTGGGGCTCATAGCCTCTGCTGCCGCTGCTTTTGGTACCACAGCCACATTACTGTGTGTAGTGCGGTAGCACAGAGGAGAACTTGCGTGAATATGTCTATGCAAACGGAGAATCACATCCCTAGCTCAGGGTAGAAGTGGCCATAGTTATATTGGTTTTTGCATAGCCTCTTTACACGCTAATACACTAAGTTATCAAATAGAGCAGCTGCAGCTATGAAAGTGATTGGTGACAGCTTTATTTACCCATTAAAAGATAAATTTGATAATTAAATTGGATGTTGCTTATCTCAGGTTTTCATGAACATTGCTGTCTTTGAGGATGAAATTGTGCCTGGCGTGACCACTCACCAGGAGCTCTTTCCTCATAGCATGCTGAGTGTGGTAGCCAACTTCATTCCATTCTCTGATCACAACCAGAGTCCCAGAAACATGTACCAGTGCCAGATGGGTAAGTACTGTGCTAAATATTGCCATCAAACAATGCCTCAAGTTTCCACATGCAAGAGGAAGGAAAAAAATCAGATTCATGACTCCTTCATTCCCCTTTGTATCCCCATTAGCTTTTCAGGAGGAGAGAACCTCCAGCAAACCTCAGGGGGGACTGTTGGTTCCTCTCACAATTCCATGGGACTTGGAAGGCTCATCAGTATCCCTTGCAAGCCTTTCAAAGGAAAAGATGTCTACCTGCCCCCCACAAAGACAGACCTCCCCAGCAGCCAGGCTCAATTACTGCTCGAGAAAAAGGGCTGAAGAGTCCATGTTTCTTACGTGCAGTGATGAGCTCTCTGGAGTTGACGTTCTCTAACCTGAATTTTTGGTAGGAGAAGTTACTGTTTCAAATTATGGTCAAAGGTAGAGGACCTCAGCAGATTCCAAGGAAATCGGGCTTATTTCTCTTTGCTGTTAAGTGGCAAATATGTTTAGTGTTGAGAGAGCGCGTGTGCCTGCCTGCCTGCATTTTCAGAGATCCTATTTCAAGACCCCATCTTCTATTTCACTTCAGATTTTGAAGAAAATGTCTACAAAGAAATTTCTTAACCCCAACAGATAGACATGACCCATGCCTGAAAGCATGAGCATTTATAGCATTTCTAAACTTTGGGGGTTTATTACTGTCTGATGAAATTGTGTATGTTCTCATCAAACTATGTAAATTCCTAATCCTTTTTGAATCCTGTGAAGTTCTTGGTCTCTGTGATAGCCATTGGCAATGAGTTCTACAGCTGAGTTATGCTTGGGCAGGGCAGCGGCGGGGTGTAATCTATCTCCAAGGATAGTGGCTAAGCTCAGGGGATGCCACATGAATGGCCTGCACTTGTTCCCCACAGCTGTCCTTGAGGGACGGTTCTTGCCGTATCTAGTGGCCTTAGAGTGCTGTGCTTGCTGATGGTATTAGCTGTATTAACTGTCTTTTGATACCAGTGACCATGAGGTATGTGGACTTGTTTCTGATCCATAGCAGAGGTGGGTGGGATGCTCTGAATGGTCCTGGTCTTGTCTTGCTGAGTGCCCTCAGCAGGCAGTGTGGGGTAACTACTCCTCCCTGAGGCGCTCTCTTGTTAAACAAACAGGGTGATAGGTCTGGGAGGCTGTTGGAAGGCTTAGTGATGAGGCGTGGGTTGCAGTATGCTGCTAACAGACAGCTCTCCATGTCCACTGACCTGGCCAGAGCTGTTCATTGTGGTGCTCTGTGTCTGAGGGAGACAGGCACAGCTATGAGGGCTAACTAGCTGAGAATCCATCCCAGACAAGATGGAGGTGATTCAGATTGGTTGGGGGAAAGATATAACAGGAATAATATTGGCCATATTGAGGTGTGTCTGCACCATCTGTGGGTCAGGTTCACAGTCTGGACTCCGGTGAAACTCAGATACTATTAGAGGAGCAGGTTGCTGCCACAGCAAGATCACCACTTTCCCAGTTCCCAAAGCTTCACGTGGCTAAGAGATTGAGTCCATTTCCTTTGGATGCAGACCGTGCAACTGTTATCCATACCTTTGTCACTTTTCAGGGTGCTCTCTGGGAGGCTATATCTTAAATCTATCTGGAAACCACATCTGGTACAGAACTTGGCAGCCTCTGTGTTAAGCATGTGTTATTTCCTGGTCATATTAAACTGCATCTCCGTGATCTGCACTGACGGCCTGTTGATTTTGTGTTGATTTAGACCTGTCATGCCCTAAAATGGCCTGGCTTTTCTTCAAGACCCTTCTCTCCCCGTGACATACTACCACAGTTGTGGTTAGTGAAGGCACTTGAGCTAAAGTGTACATGGTATAAAAGAGAGAGAGTACAGCTGGCAGGTGTTGAGAGAAGAGTGGGGTTGGGGACTCTAGGGTGGCATTTGTTGGTGAGTTTATTAAATGTTTGTTAAATCCCTGTTGCTGCTGGCATAGTGCTATTGATGGGTGATTGCCAGAGTCTGTATGGTTTGTATTTTAAGAGTTTACCAAGGGCACTTGCTGCTTGGGATGGCTGCTCTTTTCCATACAACCCTAAGTGAAAGCTTAATACAACCCTAAGTGAAAAAGTGCTTCAAGAACTCAGAATTCCACCTTACTCCCGCTAGGAAGCGGAGACGAAGGAGTAGAGAATCCTGACGGAAAGGTTTTGAAAAAGCAGATTTGTAACTCAGTCATTTTCCCATAGTTTTCTGAAAATAGTAAACTGAATAAAATAGCAACCCCACTGTTCAGAAGTTGCATAGCTTATCAATATTCAGACCAGGAGTTAAAAAACATTTTATAGTATGAAACTGTAGAACAGAAGAGACGTAAGTGAAATGTCACATACAAAAAATCTTGATTTTATTTTTTATGGTAAGTGTGAAAGTGACATTCCATCTGGATATTTTAGAATTACTGTCAGAGGGAGAATATTAAAAATAAACCATATTAAATGATAGGAATGGAACTGAATTACTACAGGAGTTTAAGTAGTAGTTTGCAGTTTGTGATTCAGGAGCAGGAAGGAAACTTTTTATCTGCATCAGTGCTGTCTTAAAAGTGAAAGCTTAGGAGAATTTCTTGGATTTGGGGAAAACATCAACTTTTTCTCCATACACAAGAAGAGACTCTGCAGGCTGGATCAATTATATCCCTACCAAAGCCATGACAGAACATTGTGATATTTGCCACTGGATTAATCTGGCTCTTTTTTGTTCTAGGCAAGCAAACTATGGGCTTTCCACTTCTTACTTATAAGGAACGCTCAGATAATAAACTGTACCGGCTTCAGACCCCACAAAGCCCCTTGGTGCGGCCTTCCATGTATGATTACTATGACATGGACAACTATCCAATCGGGACCAATGCAATTGTTGCTGTCATCTCCTACACTGGCTATGACATGGAAGATGCAATGGTAAGTCATTGAAAAGGAACTGGAATAGACGGCCTTGTCTATGTCACATGCAGAACTGGAGTTTGAACGTGAATTCTAAAACCCACTGGCTGTGTTGATTCTCAGCTAAGTCATGAATTAAACATCTGAGTAATTGGCCAAAAAAACCCCAAACAATCTTAGTTTGCCACATAGTGGGTGCGTACACACAACCAAGGAAATGAAAAGCCATCTAGCAGTATGTGCCCTCTATTTCTCCACCTGTTTACAGGCTGCACCCCGCAGCTTAGATTCTGCTGTGGAGTGTCTGGGGAGCAGGTCTCCCCCATGATGTGCTCTTCTCTGCCATTCCCCCTGGCTCTGCTGCTCAGTCTGCCTTCCTGCTGGTCTGGGGAATGCTGAGAGAGGCCGTGCAGCAGGGTCAGAGGATGGAAGTAGCAGTTAGTAAGAGTTTACTTGCCTGCTTTTGCTGGCGCACAGATTTCCTCATCTGGTAAAGAAAGGGAAATAACTCATTTTTTTCACGTTTATTATCTGTATTGCTGTAGCAGACTGGGAGCTCCAACAGGCAATCAGGGCCCCATTGTTCTAGTGCTGAACTGGCAACATTTGAAAAGTGAGTCATGTCTGAGAGGTCACAGAATACCAGGGTTGGAAGGGACCTCAGGATATCATCTAGTCCAGGGGTCGGCAGCCTTTCAGAAGCCTTTCAGCCTTTGCTGAGTCTTCATTTATTCACTCTCATTTAAGGTTTTGTGTGCCAGTAATACATGTTAATGTTTTTAGAAGGTCTCTTTCTATAAGTCTATAATCTAGAACTAAACTATTGCTGTATGGAAAGTAAGTAAGGTTTTTTAAATGTTTAAGAAGCTCCATTTAAAATGCAGAGCCCTCCGGACCGGTGGCCAGGACCCGGGCAGGGGGAGTACCATTGAAAATCAGCTCGTGTGCCGTCTTTGGCACGCATGCCATAGGTTGCCTACCCCTGATCTAGTCCAACCCCCTGTTCAGAGCAGGACCAATCCCCACTTCAATCATCCAACAGATTTTTGCCCTGTCTGCCTAAATTGCCCGCCTCAAGGATTGAACTCACCACCCCGGGTTTAGCAAACAAATTCTCAAACCACTGAGCTATCCCTCGTCCTGAGAGGTTGATATGTGGGAAGTGTGGTGTTTGTGGGATTGTGATTATTTTGATGGTGGGTGTGATTATTTAGCTTGTTTAAAAATGATTGTTTTTGGTAAGTCAGTTTTGAAGAAGCCTTGCTGAAGGGTCTTTTCTAAGACTCTGATTTATTGGGGATATTTTGTTCAGATTGTAAGTAAGGCTTCATGGGAGAGAGGATTTGCACACGGCAGCGTTTACAAGACGGAGAGCATAGATCTTGCTGAAAAAATCAAACAAGGAGATGACAGTTTGGTGTTTGGAGTCAAGCCTGGTGATCCAAGGGTTATACAGAAGCTAGATGCTGACGGACTGCCACACATTGGATCCATACTGCAGTATGGGGACCCTTACTACAGCTACCTGAACCTCAATACGGGAGAGAGCTTCATAACCTATTACAAGTGAGTTCAGCGCTCAGCTGTTCTGGTTACCGTCTCAAATGTAGAGTTCTGAGAATTGCTCTGATGTGCAGACAGCCCTGTAGTGTTTAGGAGTCTTTTATTTGTTCCCTGATGGTTCCAGATAATGAAAGCATTTGTATCTCTTCTATATAAAACAATTCTTACTGGATGCATGCACTGTAGGGAAGAGGAAATAATATTGCAGATGGATTTCACACCAGTATATTGACTTTCCTCTGAGTCCTGCAGGTGTTGAAAAGCTGCAGATGCTTCTTCACAAAGCCAGGGAAAGACGCACAGAGAAAGTGGCCTTATCACAAAGTAAAACTGGAGACAATTCTGGTGAGGAGAGCTTGTGCATAAGAGATTCCTCACCTCCCCCTCTCCACTACTCCTGAACTTCAGCACATCCTCATTCTGCTCCCCTGCTCCTGCAGCCATTCCGTGTGTAGTACTACACTGCTTTCATACACTGTGGCTTCTTTCACGGGAATTTCTTAAGGCATTCTGGGTAACATTTTTAGAGTTGCATAAGCAACTGAGGAGCCTAAGTTCTGGTGACTTCCAGTGCGAGCTGTGTAGGACCTAAGTCACTTTGGAAAATGGGAGCGAGGCTCCTACATCGCTCAGGCCGTTTGAAGATTGTATCCATTATAAACAAATTAAACGTTACCACATTGCTGGGAGGTAGGTGGTACCCCTGTCTTACTCGCAGAGAAACCAAGGCGCAGGTCTGTGGCAGAACTAGGAATAGAACCCACTCGTCATGACCCCTTGTCAGTGCGCCAGCTAGGCAGGCACACTCCTCTCCATGTAGGATCAGTGACCTTCCTTCCGGTGGGTGGGTGGTGGCCGCCTCCATCTGCTGATCTTCAGGCCCAGAATGTTAAAGGGGACATGAAAAGGATATTTTAACAATTGGGCTAAAAGGTGGTGGTTTTGGGGTGAGTGGGCTGGTTCTGCTGTTTGTATTTACCTTAGAAAGATCAGGAATCTCAAGGTTTGTCTTCCTTTTTCTCCCCTGGAGGAGACCAGAGATATTGGTGAGATTTGACACCTTAAACTAAGGGGACAAAGGTGTTGAATCTTTTAACAAGAACAACCTTCCTTTTACTAAAATACTAGTTGCTGATGTTAAACAGGCATTAACAAAAACAGTTTTGAATATTCTGACTAAAAATGCCCACCCCTTTCAGATAATCAGCTCTCTATATGGGTGCTTGTGATCTCACTGTTTCTCTAATTCTCTAGTCCTCTTAGTCTGCAGTCAAGACTAGACATGAATTTCTAATGGAAAGGGGAAGAGGGGGAAAAGGAAAAGCCTTTTTAAAAAAAACGCACAACTTTCAGGTCGTCATCTTTATAGCTCATGATGATGTTAAAAAAAAAATAGGGGGCAAATGTCCACTTTTTCTTGTTTGCAGGTCACATTTAAAGTGTAAAGAAACTTACGAGGTATTGAAACTCAGCTTGACTATCAGCTCCCGCAGTGCAAAGATTGCTGAGTTTCCCAAGACAAGCAGTTCATTTTACATAGCATGGCTGTACTACTTATAAAGTCTCTTTCTAAAAGCAGTTTGAGATTATATCTTTTTCCAGACAAAAGTTCCAGGCACAGAGCTGCCAAGTTAACAACTTCGAAACGTTCATTGACTTTCTTTATTTTCCCCTTCCCAGGAGTAAGGAAAGTTGCATTGTGGATAACATCAAAGTGTGTAGTAATGACAGTGGAAATGGGAAATTTAAAAGTGTTTGCATCACTATGAGAATCCCTCGTAATCCAACAATTGGGGACAAATTTGCCAGCCGACATGGACAGAAGGGGATTTTGAGCAGACTCTGGCCAGTGGAGGACATGCCATTTACAGAGAGTGGAATGGCTCCAGATATTCTCTTCAATCCTCATGGCTTTCCATCCCGAATGACCATTGGAATGCTGATTGAGAGCATGGCAGGGAAGTCTGCAGCGTTGCATGGCCTCTGTCACGATGCCACCCCCTTCACGTTTTCAGAGGAGAATTCTGCCTTGGAATACTTTGGCAAGATGTTGAAGGCTGCTGGCTATAACTACTATGGAACAGAGAGGATGTACAGTGGAATCAGTGGGGTGGAACTGGAGGCAGACATTTTTATTGGAGTTGTATACTATCAACGCCTGCGCCACATGGTCTCAGACAAGTTCCAAGTGAGGACAACAGGAGCCAGAGATAAAGTCACCAACCAGCCCATCGGTGGGAGGAATGTCCAGGGTGGGATTCGCTTCGGAGAGATGGAACGCGATGCCTTGTTGGCTCACGGCACGTCCTTCTTGCTGCATGACCGTCTCTTCAACTGTTCCGATCGTTCTGTGGCCCATGTCTGTGTCAAATGTGGCAGTTTGCTTTCTCCTTTGTTGGAGAAGCCGCCTCCTTCCTGGTCCACCACGCGCAATAGGAAATACTGCTGTACTGTGTGCAATCAGAGTGACACAATCGACACAGTTTCTGTGCCTTATGTCTTCCGATACTTTGTGGCCGAGTTGGCAGCCATGAACATAAAAGTGAAACTTGATGTGAACTAACTGTGGACATGAATAGCAATTCAACATCTCTAGAAAAACTAATTTTTAAATGTCTAGATTTTTCTGTCAAGAATTTAAAAGGACTATTGACTCATAGCTTGAAATCCTGCAACAGCTGTGGGATTAGTTTGGTTTGTGTACTTAAACTGGGGAGATAATCTGCTAAATTACTTAGCAGTCAAATGGAGAAGAGGTACAGATCCCTTAATAGTCACTGTTAGCTCTGTAACAGTCCTCTCTACTTGTGTTTCATATTAGCCAAAAATCTCTTTAGACAGTCAGGTATGAAAACAGAGCAGTGAGCTTTATTGAGCTAGTGGGCTGGGAATTAAAGTGTTACTCCTTTCCCTAGGTACTGCATCTTGTAACTGTGTGATGACTGTGCACCACAGTTGTGCTGAATAGGTTACATAAAGTGGAATGTCCTTGAACACTGGAAAACCACTGAAATTCTCTTTGTAAGAGAAGCAAACCTAATGTCTTAATGGCTGGCACAGTGTCACTGTCATGTGCAGCCAGCCAGGAAAAATCATTTCTTTGCCTATGTGAGAAATACAATTGCAGTGATTAAAGGGGAAAACACTTGTGGTGATTTGATGACACAGCCCGAAGTCAGGGCGTGGTAGAGTGACATTGCTCTAGGAGGAGTTCTGGAGAGAGGCACAGTCTGTCCTAGGGCTGACAGTCTGCTCCATTCATTGGGGGGAGCAGATTGCTGCTTCCACTGTGTCAGGCTGATGTTAACCCCAGGGCAGCAGTACAAGTAGGATGGAGGGGGCAAAGTTCTTGCACGCTCTGCAGCAGCTCCTTGGGCCATTCACAATCTGGGCTTTAAGTCTAATGACTTCCTGCTATCTGTGCTTCTCTCAGTGTGTGAACAATTAACACAGACTAGTCCCCTTCACTTTGGTTACAATCAGGTTCTAGTCAGGGTCACTTCCTGGTTCTCGGTCCCAGCATAATTTGGGCTGCAAACACTGCAGCAGCAATTTTCAAGTCTTATTCCTTGTTTTATTTTATTTTTTATTCCATGGAAATGTGACTCTTGTTTTGTAAAAGTTCATTTTTAACTAACTGAAACTTGTGGAAAAATAAATCTCTTTATATTATGGATGAGAGAAATAGTACTTTGTTCAGATTTTGGAAAAATAGTAAAATACCCTGCGGTATATAATAAGTAATAACTAAAACCAATTAGGTGTGTTTGCTAAATATTATTGAGCAATGCCAATAGCAGCAAGTGCAGTGTCTGCCTAGTGACTGAGGAATGGTGCTGGGACTAAGGACAGTGCCAGGAGAATTGAGTAAAACAGTGATGGAAAATGCGACCAGGAACTGCCACCTGCAAATATGTGAAGGGAGGGGTCAGTGTCAACACACAGCACAGTGGTTTCTAGAGTCTCCCCCAGTCTGCACAGAGACCAGGGAGACTGTCCCTGAACTGGTAGCTCTGACGTCATTTACCAGCACAAGTGTGGACACAGGTATACGTATAGGGGTTATACTCCCATCCAGCACAGTATAATGTAGACACTCTGTATGGTCAAGGGGACTATGTATAAGCACATACACAGTTCAGTACTCATGTGTATGTGCCACTACAGACATAACCTAAATCTCTAATCCCCCTATCCCTGGAGCTACCATCTGACCTGGTTCCTGGCACTCCCCTCCCTGGGCCAGGGTCCCATGCATAGCATCCCAGTCTCTTCTCACTGCATCCCAGCCATGTGCTGTGTGTGGGCTGACATTTTGTCACTATGGTGAAAAGGATCACGGAGAATTCAAAGATCACCTAACTTTGCTGGGAATAATGGTGCATTGCACTGAGCTTTTCCTTTGCACCCCCAGCGAATAAGAAAATGGCATCAGAGTGAACCCAGAACCACTCCTGTATGGAAAATATAGTTTCAGTACTCAAATCAGTCTTAGTCATTCCTAAATAGATGGAATCTATTCCAAGAGTGGTTCTATCAGGAAGTACCACTCATGAGCCCCCAACCTTTGTTCCAATGGGATGGTGGCTCTTCGGAGCTGTACGCAGGCCCCTCTGTGAGCAGCTACAAATACCTGCTCCTGAAAGAGCCGGAGCCTTTAAATTCCTATACCGTCTCTGGTTTCTCTCACCGGATAAAATTGAGCAGCCAGTAGATGGCACTATTGGGATTAAGATTTCACACAACAAAACCAGCAAATTTCCCTCTGAGTGGAGCAGGTTTGGGCAAATGCCACCTACAACCAAAAAACTGAGAAGCAGGTCAGTGATCCCCGCTGCTTAAGGAAGAACGGACAGGCCAGCGAAGGTTCGCGCTCTGTTTGCTACTATATAGATCAAAGTTAAACTGTACGACTTTGTGGCTGGCTTTATGTGCCAAAGTTTGTTTAGTGAACTCTTACGCCCCACGCAAAATTACAGTGAGATGTGGCTTCTCACTAAGATGACTATTTTATTCAGCAATAGGAAATGTATTTACTAGGAAAACAGACAAACTAGTAGGTTCTAAATAAGTGAATTCGCTTTTTTACCTTGTAATTTTTTGCACTATAATAGAAAAATTCAGTGTCAGTAAAAACACTGCCGAGCCGTCTGTTGCTTAGTATTGACTCTGAGGAATGGCTGAACTCCATCCAGCGCCCACTGAAGTCAGTGAGACTTGCAGTCAGCAGGATCAGGCTCCTGCTGAGAAGTTAAGGACCAAACCCTGAGAGGTGCTGGGCACTTTCAACTTCTATTAGCTTCAGTAAGTGTGGCAGGTGCCCTTCAGAATTTAGTCCTAATTTATTATTTTCAAACGTAACTTCTTTGTAAGTTTGGTTTGTCAGTCAGTTCAGAACCGTTCAACTCTGCTTACGCCTTCCTAGTGGCATAGCAGAAAGGGTACATACAGAGAAGGGCCGCAACGATTCCCGGTAGTGGGCAGGGCCAATGGCTAACTGATAGGTCTCAAAATTGGAGACAAAGCAGGTGAGGGAAAGTCTTTTATTGGACCAACTTCTATTGGTGAAAGCCAAGCTGCCGAGCTCCACGGAGCTCTTGGTCAGCTCCAAAGCTTGTGTCTCACCAACAGAAGTTGGTCCAATAGTAAATGTACCCACCTTGTCATATCCTGGGACCAACAGGGCAACAGCTTTACTGCAAACAGTGGAAGAGATCCATCCTGGGTCCCCATTAGTGTAATAGCTGATCACCTCACAATCTCCAAGGTCCCACGTGGGGGCTGCGAGTAGGTTTCTGGGGTCTGCCAGAATAAACCAGAGTAGGGCCGCATTAAACACGCTGGGCCCAGGGCAGAAAGCCAAAGCTCGAGCCCCACCACACCGGGGCGGGTGAGATCATCCGGCCAGCTGGCTGGTGGGGACGCTGGGGCTGCACAGGTTGGTCATGACATCAATGAAAACCCAGTACGCAGCCAGGATTAACAGTCATCATGACATGTCCATGTGCTTGACCAAGACACCACCCTCCTCAGAATTGTGGATCAGCTACAAGTTTCACACTGAGTAAGTAAAACAAAAATAACCCGTTTCTTTTTGTACCTATATTATTATTTTCGGTATAGTCCAGGTGCGTGTTTAGTTGTAGAACTATCCATTTAATAGAGTTTTTCATCTAGTGGATATACAGAAAAACAGTTGTGGCACAGGTAGGCTGTAGCATTTTTATAGCATGTTGCGGGGACTCCGAAAGAGAGGTTGAGAACCCCACTTCTAATGCATTTATCCTCTAAACCCCTGTGAGGCAGGGCAGGGCTGTTCTGTCCCCATTGGACAGATGGGGCACTAAGAAACACAGGAACACCCAGCAGCGTGTCTGAGTCACTGTGGCTTGGTTTGGGGAGGATTCTAGCTTTGAAGTGACTGTGAACCACTGAGAAATACTCTCTGGGATTCTAGTTTTGAAGGTGGAACGTGGGTCCCTGACTCTCCATCCCCCGCCGTGTTCCCCGCATGCCTAGAGGAGAGTCTCTGGGGTGGGAGAAGCCTGTTTAGTTTGTGCTGGTTTCATCAATAGGCCTCTACAGATGCCGCCGGTCGGTCATTTCACGTGGGTGTGAATGTCCCCATCCGCTGCAAGAGCCAGGAGACAGGCCCCGTTCGTCCTTTCAGGCAATGAGCAGTTTCTTCCATGGCCTCTCTGCTCTAGCTGCGCCCTTCGGTCACAAGAGGCTTTAGTCTGAGTCGGGGGTCTGCCTGCCCCAGCCTGACATCCAGCAGCTTCTTATCAGGCACCTTCTGCCCCAATACAGGGGTGTTGCTGGGGGGTAAGAGGCCCTTAGCCTGTCCCGCTCTTCCCTTAAAAACACAAACCCCAAAGTCCTGGGTGACGAGTGGCAGGGCCAGGTGCAGCAGCCCCAGCGCCGCCCAGCTGCTCGTGGGCTGGGGTTGGAGACAAAGCCCGTTCCGCACCGGTTCAGCTCTGCGGGGGCGCCCCTGGCTGGAGTGTGAACGCCAGGGAGCGGTGCCAACCTCGGGCCGGTTCCCCGCCGTTCTCAGCGCCGTGCCGGGGCTAGCTCGAGCGGCGGCGCCGGAGGAGGCGGGGCAACGCCCCCCCCCCGCCGCTCCCCGGCGGGGCCCAGCGCGGGGGGAGGGGCGGCTGCAGGCCGGTCCCATGCGGCCCTGTAACGCCCGCCGGAGGTCGTGCCCGCGAGCTCGCCCCTGCCGCAGCGCGAGCCCGGGCGCCCCGCTCCCGCCGGGCTCGCGTCAGGGCTGCGGGGGCTCGGCCGGGCGGGCCCCCTCCCAGGGCTTGGGCCTGCGGGCCAGGCGCGACGGGGTGGGGCTCGCCAGGCTCGCCGTGACGTTGGGCCTGTGGAGGCCGGGCACGGCCCGGCCGCTCCGCACCAGGCGGAGGATCTCGGAGAAGGAGGCCGGGGGCGCAGGGCCCGGGCCCGGGTCCCCCTGGATCCGCGCCTCCGCGCCGGGCTCCATGGGCGGCGAGCGGCAGGATCGGGCCCGCCCGGCCGCGGGGCGGGGAGGGAGGGGGAGCGGCCGGTACCATTCCAGCCAGATTGGGGGGGGAGGTACCACTTCAGCCGTGGGGGGGGGGGGG